>REGM01000031.1:1256694-1269208 GCA_004194415.1 Aurelia aurita
TTAATTGGCAATTAAATTATAAACTTTTCATTGTCATAATTTAAGTCATGTGACCATGAGATGCCCATATTTGGAGAGTGGTAACAAAGAAAATCACTAATATCGCCATAGATTCTTTGTTTTAGCTTCGATTAAGTTGTGACTGCTACCAAACGATTCCCCTTTAAAAATGCTTTCATTTGATATATACTTTATTTATATTTGCTTACGTCAGCAAAATATATATTATATGACGTCATTCATGTTGATGACGTCATATTTCCAATAAACAAAGACAAAATTTCAAAACTTTGATATCAATCGATAGACAATCATATTTTCTTTACTTTTAAGTAGTTTATTGACGTTTTATTCCTTAAAATCCGAAATAATTAACACTTTCTGTTTTTCCAGTACTGAAGCTTGTATGCGACATAGTCCTATTGTTCGGTTGCCTGGCAACAAACCACGTGACCAATTATCATCAGATTCTATAATTAGACTTCTAATAGATGTAATTACTATTGTACAAAGTTACAATGGCATAGTAATTATGGTTTCGGAGATAATTAGGGGGGGGGCATTTTTTGCCCCCCCCGGGCTGTGGTCTGACCCGAAGAGCCCGGGTAGAATAGGGTTAAGAGTTCACAAGATGTTTTATGAATTTTCAAGAATTCTTGAGAAAGAAAAGTTGTTAACTTATGAAAGAGCTGCACTGTGCATTTTGAAAATAAAGTTTGAAGACTTTTTAGAAGATTCATTACAGACCTTGCTCACATTACATAACAAGAATTCTCATGTGTTCTTAAGAATTTTCAAGACTTTTTTCTTCCCATTCTGATAATAATTCTGGAGTGGTATGAAGGACTGTAAACAATTGAAGGTGTTGTGGTGCCGTGTTGTAATCCACTGACTTTGCAGCCAGAACAGTCAGGCGGATGGGTTCAAATCCCACCAGCACCTCTTGCATCACGAAAAGGGGTCGCGGACTCGATTAGTGCTTAGCTACTTCTGCGATCCCAGCGCTTGGCGCTAAAAACAGCAACTTCACCTTCACCTTCAATTGTAAACAAGAATTCTTAAAATTAAGAAACTAGAATATTCTTAATCATTCTTAGGCAATAAAGCCATTGTGCATATACTGTAATGCCTGTACTGTAAATGGAAGCCATGCACATTGTTGAGGCTCCCAGTTCCTATTGAAAAAACACTAGCCGTTCAACTGCAGTGAGTGTGATTTTTCTGACTTGTGAGTACTAAGGGGAAGAGAGATAAATTTTTGCTCCTGTTGCACACACTAGATTGTGTTAAATTTAATCTTTGAATTATTTTGCATGATGCATCTTTATTTTTTCTTTATATAGCCATGGATGCGCTTCTGGGTATTCTTTGGTTTGCCAATTCTTGCTGTTCAGTGCCTGATAATTCAGTTGCATGTTATTCAGGTAGGATTATTAATTACCAATACCTTTGCAGCATTGTACAATTTTTAACATTTGTTCAGCTGAGGTCTAGCATTGGTTGTGAGGGGCATTCAGGCCAAGTTGTGAGGAGGCAAGAACAAAGGAAGAGCAATATAATCAAGCTTCTTTTGCTACCCTGTGTTTAAGAATACAAGTTGGGTCCTAATATAGGCCACACCAATGGTGCATTATTGCCCTTGGTATTTCAAAGTTAAGGATTTTTTGTAAATTCTAATTCTTTCTTCCACTGCTCAGAAAGATGAAAGAAAAGTCACAAAACATGCTCCAGCCTGTCAGCTGCCAACTAAACCTGTGGTCAAACAACTAGACTTTTCCACTCAATTTTTTACTATGAGATCCAGTAAAAAAGTTATCGTTTCCCCCACTTTGTCGAAAAGTGTATAGAATCGAGTAATATCTTGCAAAATTTGATTCTGATAAAAAATATTGAGTGAATGATTATAAATAGACCTTTTAGCTATTCTGCAAAAGGGTCTGGATCAAGCGATATTTGTATGTATTTTTATACAAAATGTTTGATTGAGTGGCATTAGAGCTTCTCATTGTTCACATTCAAAATTCCTCAAAATGATAAAAGTATCATACGATCCAGACTGTGTTTTAGAATAGCTGAAAGTTCTATTCTTTTGTTCAAGGTGTTGTTTAGTTATAGTTGGGTGTTTGTCGTTTGGCTAGGTGTCCATTGTTATTGTTGAGGGTAAGCATGTATATTTATATATATACATGTTTTATCATATTTTTACGCACCAAAAATAAAAAGAAAAATGTTTTGTTAAAAAAGTAAAAAAATACTTAAATGGAGGGTGAAGGTGAAGGTGAAGGTGAAGTTGCGGTTTTTAGCGCCAAGCGCTGGGATCGCAGAAGTAGAGAAGACCTAATCGAGGCCGCGACCCCTTCTCATGACGCTCAAAATGGTAGGGCTCTACCTGGGATCGAACCCTGTCCACCTGACTGTTCTGGCCGCAAAGTCAGAGGATTACACCACTGCGCCACAACACCTTCAAGCAGCATAGGGCTCAAGTCTTTAAAATGTGGGTGTAGAATTCTATAACATTTTTCTTTGAATTACATGGCTTGAAAGGAACTTAGGGTACTTTGCTGTAAATCTGTCGTGGAAATTTTTTGATATCTTCATTATTTTTAAAATGGCAGCATTTATTAGATTTGAGGCTGTGACGTCATCAAATTTCTAAATCCTAAACCAAAAGAGCAACAGATTTCTGCTTGACACCTTATTGTAGACCTTCGTAAACTATGGTTTCTTGAAGATTGTATCATTTTTCCTCAATTGTTTTAGGATTTATGATTATTTTAATTTTTTCCAAATTTACCATGAATTCTTTCAACAAAAATAAAAACTCCGCCATTTTGAAAATAATCAAGATATCAAAAAATTTCCACGACAGATTTACAGCAAAGTACCCTAAGTTCCTTTCAAGTCGTTCAATTCAAAGAAAAATGTAATAAAATTTTACACCCACCTTTTTAAAGACTTGAAAGATTTGAGCCCTATGCTGGGTCAAGCGGAAAAGTCCAATCGTTTGGCGACCCACGCTCAACATTTTTAGACATGGCTATATGCTACTCTACTTTCTGAAAAAACCTAGTAAGAAATTGAGCGGAAAGATCCAGTCACTTTGCCAAGGCTTAAAGGACAATTCCGGGGTTGGTATGATTCATCATAAAATGAAAGATTATACTGTTATGAATGGTGTATCGTACTTTTTTTTAACTTTTTTGCGTCTTTTCTCTTGGAAATTGCATATTATAATCTGAAGGTCAGTGCGAGCCTACGTCATTGACCAGAAGGTCAGTGCGAGCCTACGTCATATTGAACGCAAACGAGGCTATCAGAAAATTCTCCCTGCAAATCTCGTAAGCTCTGACATCACCGTCTTGCATCTAAAGCGAGGCTACACTCCTCATCGTGAACTCTTCCAAAATGGCGACGAGCTTGGGCCTAACTTATGGAAAACGTTTGACACATTGGCAGCCGTTACGGATGCCTAAATGTGGAAAAAAGTCGCAATTCTTCGTCAGGAGTTGGTAAGGTTGTTTTTTGACATTACTTTTATACACCCCGGAATTGTCCTTTAAGTATGGTTCATTCCAACTTCAGTAGAGGGGTGTCGCCCTGGTTGAGGGTAAGCGCGTTTCGACCGGTTTTCACTATGCTGCGTTTGTTACCGAATAACAGAAGATTGGGTCTGGCTAGAAACAAAAAGCGCGCGGAAATATTTCAATGACGCCATCTGCTAAATATTTGCTTGTTTGTGTTTGTTGAAATTCCGTCCACAAACAGAGGGAAAAGTGTTGAAAGATGCCCACCTGCGATAGAACTGTAGGTATCCGCCATTTTTCCTTTGGAATTTTGTTGAACCATTTTCGTTTAGTTCGTTTTCTCCACGTTGTTTAAACTTTCACAATAAAAACATGGCCTCACGCCAAGCCTTGCTTGCCTAGAAGAAGTACTTCACGTAAAATTCGAAATACGACTTCCATTTCCGCCACCGCGGGTTTCTTTTTGTAAGCTGTCTAATTGGCCTAAAATCGCCCTGGTTGAGGGGTTGAGTGCCCTGTGGTTCTTTCCGGTTGGCTGCGGCTCTGCGGGCATCTTTTACTGTCTCTGTGGTGGCGCACTTTGGACTTTGGCCTACCCTCAACCAGGGCGAAGATGGAAATTTAGGCCATCAAGACTACTGTGCCTTTGCATTGTTCGTCTCACAAGACGAGATCACCGATGACAAATCTAATTCATAACAACAACAACGAAGAGTTTAAGAAATTATTCGTGGTGAGTTTGCTTCTCAAACATCTCTTGTTCAGCTGAAATGGCGGACCCATGTAAAATACCCTCAACCAGGGCGACACCCCTCTAGTCTTCTTGATTGATAGCATTTCCCAAACATGTACTGTTGAAACCCACATGTAGTCCACGCTTTTTTCCATAGTTTCCTCTCCGATATCAGGGGTGCGGTGCGGCCTATATGTGGCTTTTTAAATATCCTTCAAGGATGCGGCTTGTATGCAGGGGTGGCTTATAGGCTGGTTTTTACAGTACGTTATTCGCACACCTGGTATAATTCTGTGGAAAAGTCTTGTGCTGATTCTTTATTGTTGTTCCCTTCGTAGGTCCACAGCTGGATTGGTGCATAGGTGGAGAATATTGGTCCTCGTGTGAACTAGTAAGCGTTGTTAGTATCCTATATATCCTGCTGTATTGTTAGAAAACTTTATATGTATCTCTAGGCTAGGAACAACTTTCTATACTTGTAGCAAATTCATTATTTTTTGTCGTTTAAGCGTAATGTGTGATTTGCTTAGTTAGATATATATATAACCGATGAGTACATTGTAATTCTAATGTCTATATATTTTATCCTCAAACTACCACATTAGGCCAAATTTGAAACGTTTAACCCTGAAACTGTGATAAAACATAACACCCTATAACAGCAATAGGCGTCGAGACAAACTGTTATTGATTTAATGTCATGAAAAGAAATTCAGATACTTTGCTATAATTCTACTGTAGGAATTTTTGATATCTTGACTATTTTCAGAATTACAGCGTTTTTATGTTATTGAAGGATTTCGTGAAAAGTTTTGAAAAAATTGAAATCACCCTAAATCCTAAATTAATAAAGGAAGAACGGTACAATCTTCAAGAAAATCATAGTTTATTTATTAAGGTCTACAATATGTTGGCAAGCAGAAATATGTAGTTTTTCTGGTTTACAATTTTGAAAAAAACACGCTGTAATTCTGAAAATAATCAAAATATCAAAAATTCCCAAAGTAGAATTATAACAAAGTACCTCAAGTTCCCTTCGAGCCATTGAATCAAAAGGAAGATTCAACAACCATTTACCCAATTTTTTTAAAGATTTGACGCCTTTGATCCCTACAGCCGCTTTTGTGAAAGGGACTATTTGCTGAGAGAGTTTCTGCAATTTATGATCGTTGATCTATGTTGACTTTCTAACGTTGTAAGTTCACTTGATACATATATTGAAATCGTCTGTGCTTTACAACATACAGTCAAACTCGCATAAGTCGGATCTCTTCGGACTCATGCGAAGGTTAAAGGCGTTGGAATCAAGGCTTTAAACAGAAAAGAGGTTAGTAAAGGTAATTACTTCTCAGTCTAGCTTTTTCCCATTGTGAATATCAATGCACACGCAGAATATAGAACACTTAAACTAAACACAAAACCTTGTTTGCGAATGTGTTCCCCCAAAAGTACTAAGTTCACATTAAGAACTTTAGCACCCATTTTCTGTAGTTAAATCCGACTTATGCAATGTTATTTACACACATGACCCCCCCCCCCCCCAAAGGTCCGACTTACGCAAATATCCGAATCATCAAAGCCGACTTAGGCGAATATTTTCAAAGGCTTGGCACTGATACTTTTTTCCGACTTATGAAAAATCCAACTTGTGCGGGTCCAACTTATGCGAATTTGACTGTATTATGCAGCACTCGGGGCAATGGTTGAGAAATTTTTGGAGCACGGGAGCATTGATGATAAGAAATTTTTTGGTTGTTCTTAGGCAACAGGAAATGTTTCATCCGAAAATAATTATTTGTAAAGTCGTGAAATTCAAACAGGTGAATAGTTTTTTGCACTCCTTTGTAACATAAAACAAGTCCTTGTAACTAACAGCATTGCTTTCCATGAAGTGTATACGGTTCCTGGTAAATATTCTTGAGTTATGTCGTCATTAATTACCCCCAAATTTGTTTCCTTGTACAATGTGGAAGTAGAAGTCAATTTGATGCTAAAATTTAGGTAATAAGGTTATGTACAGAGATAAAATACTTTGGTTTTGAAGCAACCGTACCCTGGTTACCAGAGCCAAAATGCTAACGGACACGAACTACTGGACGAAAATAGGAAGATGAGGGGAAAGAGGGGAAGAACTTCTCCTCTTTCCCTCCCTCCTCGTATTGTCGTCCCATTCTTTTGGCTCTGGTACCCAGGGTAAAGCAACCAGTAATTTTGCCTTTTTTGCTTCATAAATCAGCAACTACATGTCAGATTTGCTGAATCTAGATATCAAACTCTAAGTTAAAGTCTCTTCTATTCACAAATCTGAAAAGGGGTAAATTGGATTCATGGCTGCTTAACAGTAGCCTCGCAAACAGCGAACAATGTGTTTTGGGACACCCTGTACAATGTTATTAGCTGTGTCGTTTAGACCATTGCGGATTCACAATAGCAGAAGATGATTCTGAAATCAATATCTAATATGGATATATACAATAATTACGCACAGCATCTCTCATTTGTCAAAGCGTTGAAGTAAAAACCAAATATATCTTACCAGAAGACATTCGATAGACATTTTATAGTCACTAGATAGAGACTAGTTAACATGGAATTCAAATGCTCATAAAATAACCGTTAGTTTAAAAAAAAACTGACAAAAAATGTTCAACCCTTTTCCTTCCAAAGAAAAGTTCTGAAACGAAACTTAGTTAGAATGTTCCAACGGGTGAGTCAGAAAATGTTTAGACGTTTGAAAGCTTGTTGCTTTCAAACCATTTTTTAGATTCCTATACATTGATATTCTTTGAGTAACTAACATATCAACTTAGATGCATATATTTAGTTTGTCAAAATCGGTTGCATCGTTCACCAATAAGAAACGATTTTATAAAAATGTTTGATCTCCATATCCTTGAAAGCAGACCTAAAATCCTTCATCAAATATGTTTTCTATTCTGCCCCACAGCTATTAAACTCATCTGCTGAAATATTTTACTGGGTACACAAAGAGGTTGCTGCATAATCATATACATTTGGCACTGTCCTATTCAGCCTTTTTCATCTATTTTCTATCACCACGAGACTGGATTGGTAGCAGACTTGATCAAGGATCTTAGGCCCGTTTTGAAGGATTTTGAGGTCTAGCGTTTCTGTAGAATTGCTTGCAACTTGAGAACGATACAAATGATTTTGGCTAGCCAAATTTTTGTATCTAAGTTGAGATGTTAGTTACACGAATATTATCAGTTTATAGGAATCTAATGAATAGTTTGAGCGTCACAGGCTTACATCTGAACATTTTTCTTACTCACCCGGGACTCGATACATTCATCTTGTTTCATTCATCTACCGGATGTCCCAAATAAAAGGTAACAGATTTGATCAGGGCTAGCGATGCCAATCAATTCGCAATAACTTTTAAGCCAATCCTGAAAAGTGAACTTGAACATAGATACCTTGCTGGTTGATATTTGTGCTTCCAAAGTTGAAATATTGATCTTGAAAGTTTAAATTTGCCTTCACCTCTAAACCAGAGCTTTGCCGCTTTGGCCTAAGCAAATTTTTGAAGCACAGCGAATAAATCAATAATAGCCTTGATAAAATTTAAACAAAAATTACATTATTTTATACGATAAAATCTGTTACCTTTTATTTGGGACACCCGGTATTATAATAATTTTTACTGAATTAATGTTGTGTTTTCCTCACTGGATTTTAATTAAAATTTTTAAACGTAACTGATTCCATGATAGATCCTAATTGAATAATCGTCCTGTAATAAAATGCATAGTATAAATGAGAGCGAGTTTCAGTCGACGAAAGATTTTGAAATTACTCTCAAAAACCCGTATTTTCAGTAGATAAAAAAGACATAGGCCATGATTTCTGAATGAATGTTTCGTTGTTGATAACTTTATTCCATAATTCATTTATTAATTATTTTAACGTTAATTTGATATTTGTTAATTAATTCAAAGTTTTGTTTCTTTGTCATTTCTGCCAGTCATCGAACGTAAGAAATACCGCGAGTGCGTTCACAAGATTACAGTTTTGGAAAAAAGTATCGCGAATATGTCCTAAATTTGCTCGATTGAAATTCGGTTATATCGCCCCATCATATTCGTTACAAAACAAAGCTTCAAATTAAGCAAAACTTTCTTGGTTCAAAACAATGAAATGTTGGAAGGCCATCATCCTCCTGGAACAGACAAAAAGTTCCTCGAATAATCCATTTTTCCTTTAACTTTTTGAGAGTAAAAATTCTGGAAGGTCTTTAAACAGTCAAAAGGTGATTTGAAGTTATTTGCCCCACATTTACGTTCGTAACGAGATGAGCTATTTGGAAGAGCTTCAGAGGCTCTGATAGGGGATGGGAGGTCATTGCTCCTTTGCTCCACCTTAAGCTTAACTAGAGCAAATCCTCGTTAGAAATGCGAACGAAACTAGCGTCGAAATTATGTTTGCATCATTTTGGGATTTTGTCGGCACCTTCGAAGCCGTCCTGACGTATTTGGTTGGAATAAAAACATTTCGATTCCATTTGGAAGAAAGAAGTCCCTAAAAATGCGTAAAAAATGGGTTTAGAAATGCGTTATTCCAATTCTAACGCGCTTCTGCTCTGGTGTGAACCAAAATTCAAAAAAGCAGCATGCTCACTTTAAAAAAATAGCCTGGTTCTCCTAACTGTTTCGTTCTTCTCCAAAGTTTCATGTGCTTCCTAGTTCGCGTATTTTTCCTAGTCATATCCCTTGCCTTTTTTTTACCCTGCGTCCCTTGCTCCCCAAACCAATATCAGAGCCCATAACGTTTGGATTATTTTGTTCTGATCAGGGAACTAAAGACAAGACTTCAGCCCCCGCTGGTTCTGATCAGAAATCATGCGTCAATTAATCGAACTTTGATATGAAACTACCTGTAGCAATTAGAAGAATCTTAAAATCGACTTCGAATGCGAAATTCTCGTCGAACTTGAGATTCTTTCGAGGAATTCAGTAGATTTCTCAAAGCTTCCGTTCATATTTTTCCTTGAAGTGTGACTCGATTACTACTGCAATGGATACCAATAGCAAAGCCAAGCAGCTAGTGAGATTTGAAGCACTACACGCAGCTTATTCGAGAGGAGACGATATATCTTGCTCGATTCTTTTAGACAACTATCAGATACTAGATGAAGACAGAGTTTGCCTTTATGCCTGGAATGAAAAGGAAGAGAAACTCGTTGCAAGTCGGCTTTTAGTGGAAGGTACACTTTCCAGTGTTGATGAAGAAAGCTTGGAAAAAGCAGTTATATTGTTCAAGGCATCGGACATTTTATTTGAAGATGCGACAAAATTTAGTTTCAAGTATTTGTCTTCAGATGCAACCGTGATATGCGAAAGTACCAGTTTTACAGTTGACAATAACATGGTTTCTAATGAAAGTTTCTTGACTGTTCAGGCTCCTTATTCGTTTGATTCTGTGATTCTGGTTGATAAGATAAGTGATGGAAGTCATCAGATGCTGGAGAGTGACTCTAGCGAGTTGCAAGCAGTGTTGAGTGAAGTAGAACAAAAAGTTGACACGGATGGAATTTTCTGCATGCTTTCGCAGCAAGAGGAAGAACAACATGCTAGCGACTTGGAAAAGGATTGCAATGTGTTGCAGAAAGATTTTACTATTGGTGAAGACGGTACATTTTGCACATATTTTCCTTCACAGGTGCAGGAAGTTGAAAGTGGCTTTGAAAATGACGGCAACAGATCTAATGGAAATATCATCGGAACCACACACAAATTTGATGCAGAGGAATGTTCGGTCTTACGGCGAGGGAAACAGCAAATTGATAAAGATGAACAGTTAACCAAGGTTGATGGAGAGGCTGACGACCAAGATGAACTTTGCATACTTCTACAAGAGAAAGAAAATCTAGAGAGTAAGTTAGCTTATGAAAAGAATCAACGGAAAGAGCTGAAAATGAACTTGAAGAGCTTGGAAGAAGGTTAGCTAATCAGATGCAATTTGTTGATGAACAAGGTGAAAGAATCGAGGAACTTGAACGCAGCCTTTCGATGGAAACAAAACTAAACGATTCTTTAAAAGAAGATATGGACGGACAAATATCAACATTTGAGGAGAGTGTAATGGAACATGATCAATTGAAAATGAAGATTATCGAATACAGAAGAGAATTTATGCGCATAAACAAAGCAAATGAAGATGAAAAGGAACTTTATAATAGAGAATTCGCTCAACATGAACGCGATATTCGACAGCTTCAACAACATTATAAACAAAAACAGGCTGACGGTGAAATACAGCGACAAGAAACTGAGGAACGCTTCATCGATGCTCAGGAGCAATTGAGCGCAGAAAGAAATCGTTGCTCTTCACTTGAAAACAAGTTGCATTTTGCCACGAAGGAATGTGAAGAGCAATTACAATTGAAAGAATTCGAGCTTATGGAATTGAAGGAGCAAATAGAGGAATTGCACGAGATTTTAGAAGCTGAGAGGGAAGTCAAGTCAAAGATGCACAAAGATCATGAAAGTACTCTTGAAGAATTGGAGAAGAATCTGCAATCAGAGTCAAAGAAAGTTACGTCATTAACTGCAAAATGCGATGAGATGCAAGCCAAATCAAATGCATCGGAAGAAAACATGATTACCTTGAAGGCGAATTTGGAACAGGCGGACAAAAAAATGCAAGAGATGGAGGATTTAATCAAGAGCAGTAAAACGGAACTTGAGGTCTTAAAGAAAACTGTGAGCGCCCCAGAGACATGTATCGAAAAGCAGTTGGCAGAGCCATTGAAAATGAAGTCAAAGGGGAATAAAGATAGACATTTAGATCGCAGAGCTTCTAGCCAGAGCGAGAAATCAGCCTCAAAAACACCGTCCAAGTCTTCGCTGAACAAGAAGGAGCAAAAAGAATACGCGACACCAGATTCAAAATGGAATTGGTGCAGAGAGAAAGATCTGGTGCAAGAGTCCGGATGCGGTAGATCAAAGAGCTTCAGCGGAACAAAGATATCATTTAATTGCACGGAGACAAGACGCAGCTATCAGCAGCGCTATCCTAACAAACAGAAGTCTGGGAACGACGACAAGTATTATCAAGAGAGAGACAGGAAGCGGTCGAGCCAAACACGGGACTGTTCATTTGAGAAACCGGAGAAACAACAAGCATTGCTGAGGCAGCACCGCAATGCATTGTTGAGAGAGAATTCACGCATGAAATACAGCGTGAAAATGCTAAATCATGATTGCGCAATACTGAATTTCACGTTGCAGCAAGTTGTTGTCGAAGCAGAGCAGAAATTAGAGAACTTGTATTCGCTATACATGAAGAAGGAGTCGGAGTGCGCTGCCTATGAATCGATGATGGCTCAAAATTGTTCATACTATGGGAGTAATATGGCTAATAATTACAACCCATACGGCATGCAACCTGAATACATGGATCAGTATGCGCCTGATTGTAATTATATGTCAAATGGAGCAGTTGCACCGATGAAATACAACACACAACATACACCTGTTCTGCCGATTAACTATGGTCTGCAAAATGGACAGCTTGTACCGATGAACTATGGTTATTGCGATGGATATTTCGATGCGTTTAGACCGCAGGAAGCTATGATGGGTCAGCAGACGATGTTAGATCAGCAGCAGTACATGCAGAATATGCAGACCATGGACCCAATGCAGTACACCCAGCCCGCACATCAAACGCAGTATATCCAACATGGTGACCACATGCAGTTCATTCAACCCGCAGATCAAACGCAATACATCACGCAACCCGCAGATCAAACGCAGTATATGATGCAGCCCGCGGATCAAATGCCATACATGCAGCCAACAACGTACGTTTCTCAGCCAATGTCTCAACCAGAATTATATGATGCTCCTCCTCCTCGTCAGACGTGAGTTTCCTTCGTTTTAGCAAAATAAATTTTATAACATTCTCGTTTTAACGGACGTGATGTTCTTATTTGAAGCCGTTGATTGCTTATTTGATATGTTTGTTTAAGTCTATTAGACAATTTATGATATTCAATGTTGGGGCTGTTTGCTAAATGGTTGATCAGCTGCCCTCCCAAAGCGAGTTGATTTTTTAAATCATTGGAAAAAGTTGCCTCCTTTACATATTGCAAATTGCCAAAAAACAGAATCTGGTCCAGTGATACCTACCTGTCCAACGAGACTAACTACTCATTTGATATTGTGGCCTTGATTAAGAAAAATAATCCCGTGTCGGAGGGACGACTCATCAACCATTTTGCTACGGCAGCCTC
>REGM01000031.1:1269782-1288631 GCA_004194415.1 Aurelia aurita
TAAAATGACTAAATAATGCAGTTTTTACAAGTCATTTTGAAAAAAATTCCCTCCGAAAAGAATTCAAAATTCCCTCTGACAGGGGGCTAGATCCTTTCGACGGAGGGGCTGCAGCCCCTAACCCTACCCTGGCGCCACCCTTTAGTCTGCTACATTGAGTAAAATCTAGAATCCCAAACATGTTAATATTGTTGACATTTTTCATTTTAGAATGAGATGTTTTATACAAAACGTTGATTTTTGTTTTTAGAACTATATTAGTTTGTTCCAAATGATCCTTGTTGTTATTGACATTATTTACCTTATTTTGCATGTGTTTATTGATAAATGCCTTTCGCTAACGTCACAAAATCTGCAAGGATTAATAGAAGATTCTGAAACTCGACGTAAGAAATATGACTTTCTCGCAAAAATGACATCTCATGATTTGAAGCGTTTAATGCAGAGTGAATTAGAATAGACAATAGCTGACTTTTTAGCTATTCTACAAAGAGCCTGGATTGAGCGTTGTATATTTTTATACATTTTGTAGAAATCTGTTGAAGTTTTGATCTGCACCGGTGGAGGTGAAGTTGCGGTTTTTAGCGCCAAGCGCTGGGATCCCAGAAGTAGCTAAGCGCTAATCGAGTTTGTGACCCCTTGTCATGACACAAAAGGTGCTGGTGGGATTTGAACCCCGTCCGCCTGACTGTTCTGGCTGCAAAGTCAGTGGATTACAACACGGCGCCACAACACCTTCAACAGTGATACCAGCTCTAACGCCACTCAGTTGAACCTTTCTAATAAACATGTATGAAAAGATTGCTCAATTCAGACTCTTTTTGTAGATTAGCTAAAAGGTTGATGCGCTAAAAATGGTGGTGAAGAACTTTTTACCAAGATGGAATTACATCCAAACTTTGTGTTTTCAATACCAATCAAAAGCAGTGTAAGATCAAAGTTAAACAATATGCAACTAGAAATAGGCAAAGATTGATTTAATGACTTTCCAATTAGGTCACCTTGCAATAATAAAATGCTTCTAATTGCCAGCTTCTTGCCTATAAGCAATACAACACTACTGCACCATTGTTCTAATTGTTCTAGAAAGAAGGTATTATTCTCATAACAGATCTTTCAGGTATAACTTAACAGCAGCTTCTGCATTGCAGTATCTTTGTTTGTCTCTTTAATCTTTACAATGTCCTTTGGCCAAGTTTTGGACCAATATTTCTCTCTTCAGCAAATGTCCATCACTTTGATTTCTGCAACATGAAAGGAGAAGATAGTTAGTTTTTGCTCACAACAAGATACCTATCTTCTCCCTTCCCAAAAGATCTATGTTTCAGTCCAAATTTCTGACATAATTTGTGAACCAAAGCCCTTTCATCTTTTTCTAATTCGTTAGAAAACTTTATCTCATTGTCTTTGTTTTCTCTTATAAATCGAACAAGTATATCTTCAACAGTGTCTCGTTTAATACTTGGGTTGCCTGTATCATGTCCAAATCCTTTTCTGCCATCTGAGCTTTCAACAAAAATTGGTTCCGCTATTCCATCTCTACCTATTCCTCCACTTCCAGTCCACCCCATTTTACGCAACATCTGATTGCCTACATTACTTTCATCCAACTTTTTAGCACTGTGATAAGCTGATTTCACGAGCTCCCCCTTTTCAACATTCTTTAATTCCATGTGATCGGCTTGTGATGTTTTGAAGATTACAGCTTGTGTATTTCTTAATATATCAAGTGCTTTACTTGCACAGTCCCGTTTAGATTCTTTTTTATTTACTGCAGTTCCAGTGGCAATTAGCTTTCCTTCAATAACAACAGCTGTTATATGCTGCATATCACCTGGACTTTGTTGTTTGAAGCCTAAATCTTGAAATTCAATACTTTTTCTTGACTTTTGCACACTTTCGTGTAGAATCCCAATAGGATTTAGGTCGTTGGATCTTTTGGTAAATAAATGGTTAGCCCTTTGACAACAGGCTTTCTATTATCGTTATCATTTTTGGGTTGTTCAGACGCCTTTTTAAATTTTACCTCTTTCATTCCCTTGTGAGCCGGGAGTTCTCTCATTGCTGCATGAAGTTCATCAGGCAGCTCCGAATCCAACTGGCCTAACAAATCTTGAACTCCTTTGCAGTAAGTGCAGCCATGAAATCTCCAATTTGACCACGCATTTGACAGGGAAGCAAGCTTCACGTCCTCAAATTTGTCCTCATGTGCTTGAGTAAAAATTTGTCGTGCTTTCCATTGGAAATCGTTTTCCCATTCATGCTTGTAAATGAAAGTCATCTTTGCAGTGTCGAAAGCGAGCCAAATACCACTGAACGTTCTGTGAAAGAGAGTCGAAAGAGTAAGAGTTTGGCCTAAATGCTTTTGTCCTCACCACTCGTCTCCTTGTTTCCTTGTGCTCCCAAACAACAACAACAACATAGCACAGCATAGGCATCAAGTCTTTAAAAAAGATTTCACGGATGGCAACCTCGTCCCCAGGGCCTTTTCCTTTTGTCATATTTGGACGGAGACAAAAAGGCATGAAAAGTCCAAATAAAAAATATGACAAAAGGCCCTGGGGACGAGGTTGCATGGATGGTTGTTGAATCTTCCTTTTGATTTGATGCCTTGAAATGAACTTCAGGTACTTTGCTATTATTTTTCATTAGAACTTCTTGATATCTTGATTATTTTCGGAATTACAGCGCCTCTTCTTATTATTTGAAAAATTCCTGATAAGTTTTGAAAAAAGTTAAAGTCATTGTAAATCCAAACTTAATAGAGGAAAAACTGTACAATGTTTCATAAAATCATAGTTTATGAAGGTCTACAATATGGCGGTAAGCAGAAATCTGTCGCTTTCCTGGTTTACGATTTAGCAATCTGATGATGTTACAACCTCAAAACTGGATGAAATACAAAAAGCGCTGTAATTCTGAAAATAAAAAGATGTCAAAAAATCCCAATGAACAATAATAGCAAACTATCTGAAGTTCCTTTTAAGCCATAAAATCAGAAGGAAGATTCGATAACCATCCGTGCAATCTTTTTAAAGATTTGATACCTATGCTGGGCTGTACTGAAGATTGAGGACATTGTAAATCCCGGTACTGCCCTAGCATTCTGTTAATAATAATTATTAAAAACTGTTTAATCTCCTGTATGAAAAGGGGCATTAATTAATTTCTTGACCCTTTTCGTGGAAGAAGACGTCTAATGTTTCAAACTCAATAAGGAATCAAAGTGAGATTACCGCGTTCTTTTGAAGTTCAAAGTCAACCAAAACCTACACTGTCGTCAGTCGAAAACAGTCACAAAGTCGAAAGGGAACCAACTGAGTCAACTAAAATACAGCCTATCACTGTCGGTCGAAACCATTTACAAAGTCGAAAAGGAACCAACTGAGTTAACTAAAATACAGCCTATCACTGTAGGTCGAAACCATTTACAAAGTCAAAAGGGAACCAACTGAGTTAACTAAAATACAGCCTATCACTGTCGGTCGAAACCATTTACAAAGTCGAAAAGGATTCAGCTGGGTCAACTAAAATACAGCCTATCACTGTCGGTCGAAACCATTTACAAAAGTCGAAAGGGAACCAACTGAGTCAACTAAAATACAGCCTATCACTGGAATCCAGTTACAAAAGTCGAAAAGGAACAAGCTGAGTCAACTGAAAGCTCCAAATACAACTTACGCTGTCGTCGGNCAAAATATTTTCTTCTTGTTGTTATTTGCTCTCCTTCGCTGTCTTCTCCTTATAATCATAAGCTGAATTATCCTTTTGAGAAGAGTCTTCTGTTTATGGCAGCCATTTTGAATATGTATCTTAAACTTCGCGCCGTTAATGTTTTCTTGTGGACATTGAAGCTAATTTCGCTCGACATTTTTCGCGCGACATTTTTCGCGCGACATTTGTCGCCTAGTGGAAAACCACCTTTACAATGCCTTTTTGGTCGTCTTGCACAGCATAGGCATCAAGTCTTTAAAAAAGATTTCATGGATGGCAACCTCGTCCCCAGGGCCTTTTCCTTTTGTCATATTTGGACGGAGACAAAAAGGCATGAAAAGTCCAAATAAAAAATATGACAAAAGGCCCTGGGGACGAGGTTGCATGGATGGTTGTTGAATCTTCCTTTTGATTTGATGCCTTGAAATGAACTTCAGGTACTTTGCTATTATTTTCATTAGAATTTCTTGATATCTTGATTATTTTCGGAATTACAGCGCCTCTTCTTATTATTTGAAAAATTCCTGATAAGTTTTGAAAAAAGTTTAAGTCATTGTAAATCCAAACTTAATAGAGGAAAAACTGTACAATGTTTCATAAAATCATAGTTTATGAAGGTCTACAATATGGCGGTAAGCAGAAATCTGTCGCTTTCCTGGTTTACGATTTAGCAATCTGATGATGTCACAACCTCAAAACTGGATGAAACACAAAAAGCGCTGTAATTCTGAAAATAAAAAGATGTCAAAAATTCCCAATGAACAATAATAGCAAACTACCTGAAGTTCCTTTTAAGCCATAAAATCAGAAGGAAGATTCAATAACCATCCGTGCAATCTTTTTAAAGATTTGATGCCTATGCTGGGCTGTACTGAAGATTGAGGACATTGTAAATCCCGGTACTGCACTAGCATTCTGTTAATAATAATTATTAAAAACTGTTTAATCTCCTGTATGAAAAGGGGCATTAATTAATTTCTTGACCCTTTTCGTGGAAGAAGACGTCTAATGTTTCAAACTCAATAAGGAATCATAGTGAGATTACCGCGTTCTCTTGAAGTTCAAAGTCAACCAAAACCTACACTGTCGTCAGTCGAAAACAGTCACAAAGTCGAAAGGGAACCAACTGAGTCAACTAAAATACAGCCTATCACTGTCGCTCGAATCCAGTTACAAAAGTCGAAAAGGAACAAGCTGAGTCAACTGAAAGCTCCAAATACAACTTACGCTGTCGTCGGTCGAATCCATTTACAAAGTCGAAAGGGAACCAGCTGAGTCAACTAAGAGTTCCAAATACAGCCCATCACTGTCGGTCAAATCATAACCATCCTAGGCTGGCTCAACTGAACAGACAAGACAAGAACAGGTGAGACACAAGGTTTCAAAATGAAATTGCTTGCTTTGTTGCTACTTGATTACAGTCATTTTTTATGAGAAACCGCTTGTAAGAAACTGTAGTAGCCTCTTCCAGAAAATTAAGAAACTCTACTAGAAGCAATCAGATGCTAATTCGAAGTTAAGAAACTTTTCCAATTTTTAGTTATGAGTTGCAAAGTGTTTTTAAATAGAAAGTGTATTACCAATACCCAAATGACACTAAAAGTGTAATTTCTGCTTATGATTTGGTTCCTTATTGTAATTTTTGATTAAAAAAGGAATCCTCGATAAACTTCGATAAATTGTGAAATTCAATTTTATGAAAATTAAGAAACTCTACAAGAAACTTTTACTATTTGAATTAGGCTAAAACTTAAGAAAACCTACTACAAATTTTGGAGGCAAGTTTCTTAGAAAACAAAAAAATGAGGGTATGTAGATGTAACAGTAGTCGTAAGAAGTTTCGGTAGTAAAAGAAAACATTACACTTTTTTAAAAGAACTAAGAATTTGGCCTAGTACTAAAAGTTTCTTGTAATTATCAGACTTTAAGTACTGAAAGTTCCTTAGCAGTGCCCCAAGGTTCCTCAAATTCTCATTGTTCGTATCGGAGATAGCCTGCGCGCAGACCCAATATTCCGAAGAAGAAAGGGTCTGCGCAAGAACGACCAAAAGCTTGCTACCACTGTGCTTGCTACACAGTGCAAATCCCTTTAGGCCATTCATTTTACTCGGACTACGAATAAATTATAGCATAGTCACAAGAGAAAACTTAATTTTTCTCTTATGACTATGATTATTGAGAACGACATGTTTTTCAACACACTAAAACAACACATCGTTAAANGTATGAAGATGTAACAGTAGTCGTAAGAAAGTTTCGGTAGTAAAAGAAAACATTACACCAGCTTTTTTAAAAGAACTAAGAATTTGGCCTAGTACTAAAAGTTTCTTGTAATTATCAGACTTTAAGTGCTGAAAGTTCCTTCGCAGTGTCCCAAGGTTCCTCGAATTCTCTTTGTTCGTATCGGAGAGGGATTGTTCCTTTGCGAACATTTCACAGCCAATTTTATGAAACCATGCCTTTGTCTAGACAATACTCAAAAATAAAGTATACCGAGTAATAAGTACAACAAGCAAGCGGAATTATGATTTGCATTCCTAGACGAAATGAAAAAGTTTCAATGTGCGTCAAATCTCGTCAACCAGAGCATCACTTTACGATGCCTACCTAGTCCTGCGATTCATGCGTGGTAAACGTTTCCCTCAAGTTTCTTGAGCATTTTGTTGCTTCCAGAACGTACTGACACGTTAGAAACAAGGTAAATAGTCTAAACATCAAACTCAAAAAGGCATATTTTCCACAAAAATGTTCTAATTTTCAGGGTAACAACGAAACTTGGAACACCATCAACCAACAAACTAATAAACTTTCCAAAACGACAAACATTTCTCCCCATGGTCGTTGACGATACATACATCAAATAAAGCTGTGAAATCGCAGACTCTATGCTATGAACTAATATTTTTTGCAAGGTTGATCACAAACTTGGTTCTAAGATACCAAATGTAAAAATCGCTCTACTCAATGGCGATTAATCAGTAAACGAAAATCATGCTCGCTGTCGATTCGCCCTGAGGAACTTACCAAAATTATGACTAAGTTTGAAACATATCTCATAGTTTCGGTATTGATGGCATATCAAGCTTCTTTCTCAAAATTGGGATGCCTGTTTTTGCACCATCACTGTGCAGTATATTCAATGCGTCAATTTCACAAAGTCGATTCCTAGAAAATTGGAAGATTGCGAGGGTCTCACCCACAGGGGGGGGGGGGGTTCTTGGCCAAATTTCGGATAGGGGTGTGCCGCGAGCATCTTCAAAATGGTACCGTTGGCTAGACCAATTTTTGTGAAAATGACACCCTTGGCTAGACTAGTTTCTAGACCAAAAGTGCCATAATTTGCCCCCTTCTAGGCACAAATCATCAAAATTACGCCTTCTCTCGACCAAAATCGCCAAAATTTGGGGTTTCTAGACACAAATTAAGAAAATTTGGCCTTTCCTATGGACTAAAATTGCCAAAAAGCATACCCTTGGCTAGGCTAGAAGTCTGAAAAAATATACCCTTGAGCGCGGCACATCCCCAGGCACCTTTGCTATGGAAGATCCCCCCTCCCCGTGGTCTCACCTAACTACAAAGATGGCTCCACCGAAGATAGATAGATCTAAATATAGACATATTTCTGTGCTTCCTGTTATTTCACGATTATTTGAAAAATAGTCTTTGATCAGGTGTTTAATTATTTTGCTGAGAATGAATTTTTGACCTCAAAACCAATCGGGTTTCAGGCTCTTTCATTCTGTATTGATATGCTTACTAAAGAGTACAAATGACTGGCATCTCAACTTCGACAAAGGGTTCTTTTATGGAGTTACATCATGGAGCTTGACTGGTTCATATCATACCTAGGTAATAAGAAGGTAAATGGCAACATACCCAAAATACAGGACATCAAATGTGGGGTTCCTCAGGGCTCCTGCCTTAGCCCACTCCTATGTTTGATCTGTATCAATGATTTGACGTTCTCCTTACATAGCACTAAGGTCGCAATGTATGCAGATGACACAATTATTTCCTATTCGTCGAAATCTATCTCCGACTTGAGCAATGCTTTCAACTCAGATCTTCAGAATCTTTGTTCGTGGATACGGGGAAATAAACTGTCTCTTAATTCCACAAGACACAGAGCATGATCCTTGAGACTGCACCAACTTCAGAAAACTAGATTACAGAGATTCAACCAATCCCCCCCTGGAAACCATCCAAAAGATGTATTGCAGTGGCAGACTCGCATTTTAGATATTGCTTCTCTGTTTGTGGATGTGCTGGAGATACTATTTTAAGAAAATTGCAAAAACATCGGGCAGCTCATGTTGGTGCAAACAGTCCCTTCGAAAAGCATCGTTGCCATTAAGATCACAACTTGGATGGTTAACAATTAAAGAAATAATTAACTTCGAAACAGCTTCTTTAGTTAGGCCTAGTTAATAAATCCTTGAATGGGCTTGCACCTCCCTATATGCAGTAATTGTTTCACAAATTGTCCGATTGTTGCAATCGGACCCTATGTAATACTAGTACTGACCTCGGGATTACACTGTGTAAGAACTCAAATGGGCAGCGGAGCTTTTCATATCGAGGGCTTACTGTTTGGAACCAGTTGAGCCATGAAATCAAAACAGCTCCTTCACTAGCTACAAAAGCGTTTTTGAAAGATCAAAGAGGTTGATATTCTAAATCAAAGTTCAGCACATTCTTATGACTTATGATTCCATTTATTTTTATGAATTTTCTTTTCTTTTATATAGAATCTTAAAGTTGATTCGTAATTTACACAGCAATCCATGCAATTAGGTTTGTAATATGTTTTTAGCAGGGCACATTAAAAAATCAGTTAAGTAAATTTACTGAATATATTTAACCCTCTTAAAATGAATAGAAATGAAATGAAAAATGAGAACTTTGATCGTGGATGTGTCGTGATTTGGTACCCAACATATCCACTCCCTTAGCGAACTGGCCGACTAAACAAATTTGCATGAGCACTTCAAATGCATTCCAGAGCGCTATATAAATTAATTCATTTAAGGGACAGTGCAAAATTTATTTTATAACATGGCCGGTGCAAAACGCAACAGGGCAACTACTTTTTTGAGCTTATGCAGAACGGGGTCAACACTTTTTATTGGGCAAATAAGTACGGGGCAGTAACTTTTTTATGAGCTCAAGGTGCAGTTTGAAACATAAAATTGTTCATTTTGAAGACAAAATTGCAAATCATGCAAGATGAGAAATGATTGAAGAGATGTGTATAAAATGATGTAGAATGTCCATGTCAATTGTCTGCAAGAACGGTCCATCAGGCACATCTTGTCTTCTTCAAAGTCAATATTTTGTTGACATAGACTTGTAAGAACAAAAATGGATTTTGTAATGGTCATTAGCAAATTCATCTGTCGTACTATATAGTACTATATAACATCTAATGCTCACGAATACGGGGCAGATACATTTTTTAAGGAAAAGGTGACGGGGCAGTTGGTTTTTTTGCAGTAATAAATTTTATACGGGGTAAGCAGATATTTTTGCAAGAATTTTTCTTCTCCACCGGCCATGTAATATAATAAATTTTGCACTGTCCCTAATGCATCCGTAGATATGTTTAGTACCTACCAAGTGTTGATGCATTTTTTGTAAAAACTGGCTTGTTTTATTTAAAAATCGTTTAATCTCCAGAGTGAAAAGGGGATTAATTGCGGCGGAGCCGCAATAAAATTCGAGTTGAATCAGATCTTTTGATAGACGGATGCGGGGTCAAAGGTCAATCGGGTCAAATGTCAAAGGCAGTTGTAACAAAGCCTCTTCTTTTGTGGAATGTTTAATTGTTTGATTTCAGTTGTGGTGAGGCTATCTCTAAAATATGGAATATGGAATTATGGAGTGGAATGATGGAATAATGGAATGGTAGATATGGAATAATTAAATATTTCCAAAACTATGTACGATTTTCATGTGAAACCTTCTCAGATCTGTGCAAACCACAATTTCAAACATATCTAAGTTGAAAATCCAAGCGTTCAATTCAAATTGGGAGAATTATGGGGCCATTCCATATTTTAGAGATAGTCTTTCTCTCTCTACGGTATAAGAAACTTGGACCAGACCATAGTACTAAATGTTTCTTAATTTCACATGAAAATGTCCGCTTTTACTACGAGAAGTTTCTTAATTTGTTTCTTATTTTTGAGTGCACGAATTATGATGTAGTTTCGGGAACTGCTACAGATATGTTTCTTGACATATAAAACACAATTTGAGAAGGAAAAGTGTTCCATTATGTTTAAAACTTAAAACTGAGACTACTTTTACTCAAGAATAAGGGTTGAACGACATAATTACTATTCTATCTTTGACTTGAGCATTTAAAAGTTTTTTGCTCTTCTCTTTTCGAACTTCGTACTAGAGTTTCTAAAATTTTCTGCCATTGTTGTACTAGTTTCTTATAAACTAGTTTCTTATACCCTATGAAAATATTAGTTGTTGACTGTAAAATAAAGTTTGTGCAACTCGAAATAAAGTTTATACAAATTGACTTGAAATAAGCTTGTAACTGGAGATTAAAATTTGTGCAATTTGAAATAAAGTTGTTTTACACTGCATATTATAGTTTGTCTGGCACAATAGGCTGCCGTACCTATCACCAGCGGTCGAAACATAGTCAATAGAAAAAGAACTATGCACTTTACTAAATGCAGTTATAATTTAGGTGTGAAGTCAAAATCGAGGGAAAATAACATACTTCGTTTGATCAGCGGCGCCGCTTTCCAGAAAATAGTTCTCTTTCCATTAACTATGGTCGAAAATTGACAAAGTCGTCAAGAAGACTACCCCGTCTAGTGGCCCGGTGAGAGGTCAGAAGTTCGCTGAGGTCTTAGTGGTCGAAAAAACTTGTCAAATGTTCGTCGTATAGCACCAATTTTGTACCGAGGACACCATGATTTTGTGTGGGGAACTGTATCTGTGTGGAAATAATGTCTTTAATTTCTCTCTGAGGTTTTGCTTGTGAAGCAATTGGAACCGGGCATTTTCACATCTTGTCCGGGGACTGATTTTGCTTCGTTTTTTTTCCACCGAGGAAATCAGCGAGGTAGAATGTGCCGGACACTGAGACGGGGGTGTAAGAAACCAACTGCGCAGAAATGCAATAGATAGATAGACAGTGGATAAATAGATTTATCGGTCCCTAGCTAAGCCATCTTAGGCTGGTTGGCTCAACCGAACAGACAAGAAAAGAACAGGTGAGATGCAAAGCTTTCAAATTGAATATTCTTGCTTTATAGATACTTGATTCTGTGGATGTACACGTATTTGTTCATAAGAAACTAAGAATTTGAGCCAGTACTGAAAGTTTCTTAAAATTATCAGATTGTCAGTACTCAGAGTTTCTTACGAGTTTCTTGAAGATTCCTTAACAGTCTTCATGTTTACTACCTTTACCCTCATTTTAGTACCGGGTGAGTCAAAAAAATGTATAGACGCTTGAAAGCCTATAGCTCTCAAACCATATATCATATTATTATAAACTGATAATAACTGTGTGGCCGACATCTCAACTTAGATAAGAAAATTTTTCTTAGAGTACAGGCGATTTTATAAAAGTGCTTCAACTCAGAATCCTTCAAAACTGGCCTGAAATCCTTGATTAAATTTTCTAGAAATTTAGGCTAACATAATCAAACTCTATCTGTCTATCTTATCACTCAAAGATTTACTAGGTACATAAAGAGGCTGCTGTATAATCGTATCCACTTGGGACTGTCATTAAGACTTTCTTCTTCTATTTATAATCATCATGAGGATGGATTGCCAGCAAATTTGATAAAGTTTGACGAAGGATTTTCGGTCTGTTTTGAAGGATATTGAGATTAAGCATTTTTATAAAATCGCTTTTAATTTGAGAACGATACGATTGATTTTGACCAATTAAATTTTCATATCTAAATTGATATGTTAAGCCTGGTTTCCATATGATCGTACGTGTCGTTTCCGTCGCTCCCGTTGCTGAAAAAACGTACCAGCGACCGTAGCGACACGAACGATTTGATGGAAAGCATCACTTTCTTTTGTCAGTGATCGTAGCGATGCAGGCGACACCCTGTCACTCAGATAGAAAAATTTCTATCTCAGCGACGCGAGCGACTGCCAGCGATCGAAATGTGTTAATGGAAACCACTTTTCAAAAAATCACCGATTCCAGCGCCATTCGAAACAATTCGATCGCTCCTGTCGTTCGCGTCGTTCGCGTCGCTGAAAAATTTACTAGCGAGCGATGGGAACGACAGGAACGATCATATGGAAACCAGGCTTTAACTACACAGGTATTATCAGTTTATAGGAATCAGATACATGGTTTGACAGCTACGGGCTTTCAAATGTCTAAACATTTTTCTGACTCGGCCGGTGATAGTAAGAAGATATTACATTTATTTTTTAAAAGAAACCAAGAAGTTGACCCAGTCCAAAACTAAGTTTTCCTTCAAGTTACCAGATGTCGAGTTCCAATTTCCAATTCCAATTCCGAAGTTCCAATTTCTTTTTAATTCCTTGAAAGGTTCCTAAAATTCTCGTTGTTTTTATCTGCGAGGGAACTTCTGGGCCTCCTTGAACATTTCACAGCCAATTTTATGAAACCATGCCTCTGTCGGGACATTTAGGCAAGACTCAAAACTCAAATAATACCGAGTAATAAGTACAGCAAGCAAGTGGAAGTATCCTTTGCATTCCTGGACGGAAGGAAAAGGTTTCTTAAGTAATAGTTTATCAGTACTCCAGTTTTTTAACTTTTTGGTTATCTGAGAGTTGAGTTTCTTATAAAGAGTTTCTTATGAAAAGAATGTTTGGATTAGTTATTAACGTCAACTTCTACCGGTTGAGTCAGAAAAATGCATGCACTGTTTGAAAAATTGCAAAGGAAATTCTATAAATAAATTTGTGAAATTTCAGTTTCATCATCTTACTGAGGCTTCAATTTAATTTTTGAGATTTTTTTCATAATTTTAGTTGCATTATTTCCTTATGAAATCAGGATTTAGCCAAAAGCCCTATTTCTCAATTTGCCAAAAAGAATCAGAAATGGGCTGTTCACTATCATGTACATTTTGAATTTTTGATACTCAGCATTGATGAGAGAGCATAATTACAATTCAACAATTTCCGTATCATTAGAAAGCCATGACCGAGCTTAAGAAAACATTATTTTTACCATTTTAATGGTGGACAAGTAAATTAAATTGAGCCACGCACTTAAAATTTTAGTCAAAGCCCATGAAAGCTAGACTTCGGAAATTCTTGATTTGAGATTGCGTGTTATAAACTATAGATAAATTCTCAAAATTTTGTTAAGCCCTCAGCCAGACAACGGAGTTGTAATTTCTTCATATCGATTTTATAGTTGTTATCGCACAATTTTTCAAAAAGTGGATACATTTTTCTGACTCATACGACGGTATACTGGCACCCTATTTTTGTGTTTGGAGAAAAAAATGAATGCAATTTAATGAGTTTAATCTAATCTCGTCAACCAAAGCTTAAGTGTTTCGTTGAGTACAGAACTTTCTGTGTGGTTGCGTCGTGATTTAGCACCTATCGAGTACTACAGGGTTTGGGTTATGGCCGATCTTTAAATTTCCTTTTTTGGCAAGTAGATCATAAACCAAATTATTTTCCCAGAATTAGCTGATCTTGTGACTGGTTCTAAAATTAGCAAATTTAGCTCTTTTTATCGCTGCCTGGTTTTAAAGCATACTGCAAAAAGTATCGATGATCACCAGTTTAATTTCCTTTTTTTACATCAAGCTTCTAGTTTGGTCATAAATGTCAGAAAGAAACGCAAACTATCATTGTAGACTTAAAGGATAATGAAAAATCTCAAAATAATGGCTGTTAGGCAAGATTTACGATGTTGCTTAAAAAGTATAGCTCAGAATATGGTTTTTCAACCTGTTATAGTATGCCCTTTAAGTAATGAAAACAAGCATTTTATCATCTTTAAATATATTTGGATCACTGAAAAAAGAGATCAAAAAGAAACTTTGATAATAGGTTTGACAGTCGAATTTTGGTGATTTTTTAAATGGGAGTACACTTTTTGGGACACCCGGTGGAATACTCTATTTTAGTTGTCTGCCTCGTGTCTCAACTCCAACTTATCATTCTGGGGCCTGGGTCTGACAAGTATAATAGTAATGATAACCCTACCAAAACCCTTTCTCTAACCCTACAAACTAACTGCCAACCCTAACCCTAAAACTAGCCCCAATCCTAACCTTTAAGACCCATTGCTAACCATGATCCTTTGTGGCGCCAAAGTCTAGGTCTTGCTTTTCATTCGGCGCACAAAGGATCATGGTTTAAAATGGGACTTTAAACCCTCATCTCAAAAACAACCTTTTGTGTTGTTTCTGTAAAGATCTCCAGATCCCTGTAAAGTCACTGTAAAGATCTCCAGATCCCTAGATATAGGACTGAACGTGCAAAAATGGGGCCCCCCCATATTTTTGCGTGATGCGTTATTGGCCATATTTCCGTGCGTGAAATCGTGAAATCTCGATTTTTGGTGCGTGATTTCGTGAATTGAGATTCTTGCGTGAAGCGTGATATGAGAGTTTTAGTTGCGTTATGCCGTGAAACAGGCTTTGCCAATGCGTGAATTCGTGAATGAAATTCAAACTGAGATGATAGTTTTACAAATTATCATTTAAAGTTCCATAATTTATTCTAACTTGGTACATAATAAACAAATAGTTCAATCTCAAGTCAGTATCGGCATTTCTTTGCGTCATAAAACATACCTATCTCTTTCTCTTTTCGACTGACCGGATCCCTTCTATCGTTTTGTTCCAGACCTCAGACCGCGCACCTTTGTTTTGCGACTTTTTGTAAAAAGCTACAAACAACCAGTGGCATGACCAAGGGGAAGGGGAAATGGGGGGCATTGGACTTCTACTTTTGTCAAAAGATGGTCTATGAAATTCTTTCAGGAACAAGGTGAAAGTGGTTGGGTATAGGTAGGATAGGGTAAAAAGTTTCCGAGAAATACTGGAACGTGATTGGTAGTGTCGTTTTAAGCCAAAGTAAAGGTTGGTGTCGTTAAAAATTTTCCTAGACGAACTATCACAGAATTTTGAAAGCTTCTGTTTTGGTGGCAGGCAAATCGGATTGTGAGAAGCGTTCTAAGGCAAAGTAAAGAGTATTTTGGCAAAAATTTTCCTGACGGTGGTGATTAATAGGAAACTGTTAGAAAAATGTCAAAGTTTCCAATTTAGCACTGGCAAGCATGGGATCGAGATAGGCATTCTAAGCCAAAGTAAATAATTTCTACCTAAAATTTTTTTCTGTGGATGCTAATGGATGAAAACACTGTCATAAAATTGTCAAAAATTCTACTTTAACACTGGCAAACATGGGATCGGGAGGTTTTTAGCCAAAGTAGAGTGAGTATCCTCAACAAAATTTCTGGGGGCTGCGCCCCCAGACCCCTGCACTTTAATACCTTCAGTTAATTTTTGCCTTAGTAAACACCGCTGTATACTATTTCTGTTACTTTGCGTTTTTCTGTCATTTATGTTGATTCATAGAGCTCTCAGTCATACTAACAAACAGTATACATTTAAAAATCTGAAAACTAGTGTTATGGTCCTTCAAACAGGCCGGGCGAGCATCAGCTGACGCAAATATTGGATTTATTGCTTGCGTGCACGTGAAAAGCCAATTTTCCTGTGCGTGAATGCGTGAAAAGCTAAAATATGGTGCGTGAATGCGTGAATCACAACCCCTATGGGGGGGCCCCATAAGTGGCTTTCACTACGCGGCTCTCAAGATATGGAATGACAACACCTGCCGAAATTCGTTAGCTACCAACACTGAATCGTTTTAAAAAAGAACTTGAAACGCATCTAAAGAGCTAGACTCTCAAACGCAACTCCCTGGAAGATCAGCAATGGTTAGGTTTTATAGCGCTGTAGGTTTACATTCTTCAAATTTTTATCGTTGTAAGTAGTTATTATATATTTTAATTTGCTGAAAGGTTAATTTGTGTATAAAGAATATTAAAAGAAAAAATTAAATGAAATTTCTTTGTCGGAATCCACTTGACAATACCTAATGCCTTCTTTTTTTCGCAGATTTTCCAAAATGAAGACTTTGATCTATTTCGCTGCTTTGATTCTGCTAAATGCTGTTTGTGATTCAGGTACATATCTGTTCATAAAGTTTCAGCTTGATGAAATACGTAAACATCCTTGTGCAATTAAACTTGTCTTCCCAATTACACATTTTATTGTCAAGAAATGTTTCGTTTTTGCCACGTCGAAAAACATTTCTTGAGGAGCAGATTTGATAAGAATATGTTGAGCTACGTTTTTGAGAAGGAAGAAGGAACGAGGAAGAAGGAATGATTTAGGCGAGGCGAAACGGAACAAAGCTTGCTCGGAACCAATTCTCAAATGCTTGGTAAAAAGTTAAACAGTGTTTGGCGATTTGGCTGGAGCCCAAACGAGAGGACTTTCGGGGATTTTTCTTGAGAACAAACGGATTTTTGCCAAAGCAGTACGAGATATGTATACAATGATAAGCCCCTCACGTAGCCAACTAGTGTCTATTACCTTTTTTGTATTTTACCAGCAAGAATATCAAAAACACGTGATACAATAGCCGATATTGAAGAGGACCAATTGAAAATGGAACAGGACGAAGACTACGAGGATGAAAATGAGATAGAGAGATCTGAAGATTTTGAAGACTCTGTTGATGGAGAAGATGATGACGATTTTGCAACTGAAGGCAATGAGGACATAATTGATGACCAAGGAAGAGATATTTTCAATGAGCGTAAGTATTTTTTTCTACGTACAGGCGATACAGGTTTTTATTCTATGAGGCTTGTTTGAACGAAACTTAAAAGTCCATTTCAACAAAACAGGCACTTTGCCTATTAACTTTCCTCGCTTGCTATTACGAAGATAACCTATAATCAACCAGGCATCAATCAAAAGATCTTGTAGAGCGGAAACCAGAAATTGAATTTTAAGAGTAATTTGAGTTTTGAGCTCAGTAAGAGAGATTTTTCCCTTGGAAATTCTAGCAACTTTTTTGTTTCGTATTGTAAAGCATCAATTTATTTCAAATCTGTAATCCAATCCCTCGTGAACTTTGGAAAAATAGATGCTAAAAATTACACTCTATTATACCCCTATAGATCCTTAACAAACCTGTCTGTGTGATATGATTTATAATGTAGAAAGTACAAATGATATGAACAAGCGGTCTTCAGAATTTAAAATGGCAGACGGGTTAAGAAACTCCAATACAGTGCTTTATTGCTCATGTTAAAAAATGGCGCATAAGCAGTATGGAATTTTTACAAGGTCAGAATGGCACTTGTTGTGGTCAGAATGGCACCCTCACTTGTACGAGGAGTAACTGCACAAGGAGATACACTATGTTGTTGGGATAAGATTCATTGAAGTTCAAGAGCAAACAGCTAAAAAGTTTCCCCCAAAAAAGGAAACATATGCCCATGCGCAGGAAGGTATAATTGGTATGATTGGTATGATTGTGACAACCACGACGATGTAGTAAGTCAGCAGTGACTCCGAGGCTCGTGCAGGCAATATGTTCCTCGTCCTCGGCCCGCCCGCCCGCCCTTGATTGGTTTAGAACTTCAGCAGAATGATTGGTATCCTCTACTAATCTGACAAACTTCTACTCTCTTTCAGAACATGAGTTACGTGTCCGAGGCTGCTACGTGAGAGGGATAGTTCTTGATTGTGATCATGAACGAGGAGAAATCAATATAAAGAGTATCCAAAATTGGAATGATCATGGCTTTTGCTTCATTAATGAACACAGTGTAGATCATGTACCTATGAAACCTTGGAGAAATGAATGTTCTGAGTTACCAAGCAAAGCAAAGGCCAAAATCATACAGGGATGCCAGGGGGAAACAAAATGCAGATTGGGTTCGGGTGGGATTGAATTTGAAAATCATTGTCCAAATGTCTACAAGGTTACGATGGTGCGATATAATTGCACGAGAACAGCGCAGAGAGCTGGACCTTTTATAAAGCTAACATGACTTAATAAACTGAACTGTTTGCTTAGTTGATGGTTTTAGATTGGTTATATATTTAGAAAGAATGCTTCAGAACGGGTGTGAATTTTTTCTTGAGAATACTCAAAATGGGCAGAAGCCTTAGTCGCCGTCCACATGTATCTAGACTTGCTCCAAGTCTAATTCTTTTCTTCGTCAGTAAGTATGGAGTAAACTACTGACGAAGAATTACTGACGAAGAAAAGAATTAGACTTGGAGCAAGTCTACATGTATCCGAATAGTTTTGAAAAAGTGGTGGGTTTTATTATTATTATTATTATTATTATTATTATTATTATTATTATTATTTTTTTTATTATTATTAAATTCTTTAAAGTTGGTTTAAAAGAATAGCTCTAATATGAACTAATTAAGACCAACTATTTACAACAACAAAATATACAATTTATAAATATAAACGTAAATACCCTATTCACAAAATCAGCCACAAGAATAAACATCGCGTGTTCGTTATTTACATATTTTACAACGGCAATTCTCTCCATTCCATTTTTTATGCATGTCTTGAAGGAACAGACGGAGGTGGCAATTTTTGTGTCATTTGTTAGGGAATTCCATAATATGCTGCCACGAAAAGATAAACTATCGTTGCCATAAGTATTTGTCTTAGTTTGAGGCAACATCAACAGATTCTTTGATCTTAAATTATAATTATTTTCCTTTTCCTGGAACATATCCCACAAAAAAGAAGGATTTTGTTGTGTTAAACTGCTATAAACCTCGAGCATTAACTTTTGCAAGTTTTTATTATGAATAGTGCACTCATTTGCTCTCTGCAACAACTCTTCAAAAGAGGATGTATAATCGTTGAAGAGAATTCGAAGTGCTCTCTTATGGGTGCGATTTAAATCATTATTGGCAACCTTTCCGCAAAACATCCATATCAACGGACAGTAATTAAACTGAGACATTATGAATGAGTTGTACAGTAAAAGAGATTGTTTCTCATTTAAATAATTTGAGATTCTAGAGAAGGCACTGATCTTGTTGTTTGCTTTTTGGGTTAATTTTGCTACATGTTGGT
>REGM01000031.1:1297874-1313514 GCA_004194415.1 Aurelia aurita
GAAACGGAACAAAGCTTGCTCGGAACCAATTCTCAAATGCTTGGTAAAAAGTTAAACAGTGTTTGGCGATTTGGCTGGAGCCCAAACGAGAGGACTTTCGGGGATTTTTCTTGAGAACAAACGGATTTTTGCCAAAGCAGTACGAGATATGTATACAATGATAAGCCCCTCACGTAACCAACTAGTGTCTATTACCTTTCTTGTATTTTACCAGCAAGAATATCAAAAACAGGTGATACAATTGCCGATACTGAAGAGGACCAACTGAAAATGGAACAGGACGAAGACTATGAGGATGAAAATGAGATAGAGAGATCTGAAGATTTTGAAGACTCTGTTGATGGAGAAGATGATGACGATTTTGCAACTGAAGGCAATGAGGACATAATTGATGACAAAGGAAGAGATATTTTCAATGAGCGTAAGGATTTTTTTCTACGTACAGGCGATACAGGTTTTTATTCTATGAGGCTTGTTTGAACGAAACTTAAAAGTCTATTTAAAAAAAACAGGCACTTGGCCTATTAATTTTCCTCGCTTGCTATTACGAAGACAACCTATAATCAACAAGGCATCAATCGAAAGATCTTGTGGAGCGGTGAATTTTAAGAGTAATTTGAATTTTGAGCTCAGTAAGAGAGATTTCATCCCTTGGAAATTCTAGCAACTTTTTGTGTCGTAGTTTAGAGCATCCATTTTATGTCAAATCTGCGATCCAATCTCTCGTGAATTGTATAATTTTGGAAAAAATAGATGCTAATAATTACACTCTATTATACCCCTATAGATCCTTAACAAACCTCTCTGTGTGATATGATTTATAACGTAGAAAGTAAAAATGATATGAACAAGCGGTCTTCAGAATTTAAAATGGCAAACGGGTTAAGAAACTCCAATACAGTGCTCTATTGGTCATGTTAAAAAGTGGCGCATAAGCAGTAAGGACTTTTTACAAGGTCAGAATGGCACTTGTTGTGGTCAGAATGGCACCCTTACTTGTACGAGGAGTAACTGCACAAGGAGATACACTATGTTGTTGGGATAAGATTCATCGAAGTTCAAAAGCAAACAGCTAAAAATTTTCCCCCAAAAAAGGAAACATGCCCATGCGCAGGAAGGTAAATTGGTATGACTGTGACAACCACAACGATGTAGTAAGTCAGCAGTGTCTACGAGGCTCGTGCATGGCAATATGTTCCTCGGCCCGCCCGCCCTTGATGGGCTTAGAACTTTACCAGAATCATCGGTATCCTCTACTATTCTGACATACTTCTACTCTCTTTCAGAACATGAGATACGTGTCCGAGGCTGCTACGCGAGAGGGATAGTTCTCGACTGTTATTATGAACAAGGAGTAATCAATATAAAGAGTATCCAAAATTGGAATGGTCGTGGCTTTTGCAGCATTGTAGATCATGTACCTAGGGAGCCTTGGAGAAATGAATGTTCTGAGTTACCAAGCAAAGCAAAGGCCAAAATCATACAGGGATGCCAGGGGAAAACAAAATGCAGATTGGGTTCGGGTGGGTTTAAATTTGAAGATCATTGTCCAAATGTCTCCAAGTTTACGATGGTGCGATATAATTGCACGAGTACAGCGCAGAGAGCTGGACCTTTATAAAGCTAACATGAGTCAATAAACAAAACTTCTTGCTTAGTTGATGGTTTTAGATTGGTTATATATTTAGAAAGCATGCTTCAGAACGGGTGTGAATTTTTTCTTGAGAATACTCAAATTGGGTAGAAGCCTTAGGGGCTGTTTACATGAGAAAGTCAAACCGGTTTGAAACTTCACCCCGATCTCAGTTGAACTCGGTGTCTGGTCGGAGCCCTATAAGTGTTTACATGGAAAACGCAATTTTAACTCAAACCGGGGTGAAACTCAACTCGGCATTTCAAATCGGTTTGAAATTTCACCCCGCTTTGAAAACATCATGTAAACGCAAATTAGTCTCAAACCGGTTTGAGATTAAGTGGTCTCGGGTTCAAAGTTCACCTTGGCATTGTTTTTCTTGGCGCCAAACATGATGACGATGCACAATCTCAAGCATTCTTGCGTCGTTCGATGAACAACACAGGTTTCAGACCGGGGCGAAACTTCATGTAAACGCAATAGGAAATAAGCTCACGGGCCAATATTCAAATCGGGGTGAAGTTTCAAACCGGTTTGAGTTTATCATGTAAACGCACCCTAAGCGGTGGGTTCGCGTCTACACGTAGACGGCGTTTTCGGTCAACAAAAATGAAGCTTTTGAAAACGTTCCCCAGAGTCAGAGGCGTCGCCAAAGGTGTGGTACGAATTTTTCAAAATTATTGGAGTTTCCATTTCAGCAATGGCAAAATCTTGGATCGAAAGAGGCTTTCTAAGCCAAAATAAAGAGTGCACCCTTTAAAAATTTTCCTACGTTCCTACAAAATCGTTTGAATTTCTATTTTGGCAATGGCGAACATGAGGTCGTGAGATGGATGCTAAGCCAAAGTAACGGGAGTATCCTAAAAAAAATTCCTGTAGGTGCTGATTTATAGAAACTTCGATACAAACGTTGTTTAACTTTATGTTTTAGCAATAGCCAACATGGAGTCAGGAGAGACGTTCTAAGCCAAAGTAAAGGGCGTGGCCATAACAAATTCTGGGGGCTGCGCCACCAGAACCCTGCTTTTGTTGCGCCTTCGGCGCAAGACGATGCCCACCTAAGCGCTGAAATACTCCTACGGACCTGCACTAACGCACTTTTTGAACTGTTTCCATCATAATGTGGCGAAAAACATACAATTCGGGCGTTATTTAGTAAGTTTCCACACCAGACTTCCAAAGAATTTCTACTTTTAGAGCTGTTTTTGTTGCTTCGGGCTGGATCTGCAGTTCGGGCTACCCCTGCTCAACTTCAGGCTGGATCCGCTCCTGCAAGGAATGCTCTTTTTTGTCGGCAAATTAGGGGTCTGCACCCCCACAAAAATTTTCTTTAGCTTCGCCCCTGTCCAGAGTGGATATTTTTGGAAACGCCGTTTTCTTGTTGTTGTGTGGAGTCATGAAAACGAAGAGTTTTGAAAATGCTGACGTCACAGCCTCGATTTAACACTTTCGCTCGGATCTTTGAAGAACTGCATTTGTTAATCTGCACATATTTCTCTCCTATCCGGATATGTGTGGATGTGGCCTATATTTTCTAATACAGGTTTTACGCATGAGTGGTTTTTGGTCAACATAAGTGGTCAAGGTAATAACATAAGTGGTCAAGGCATAAGTGGTCAAGGTAAAATATTTTTTTTAAAATATGCATGGATGGGTTATATCATTGGCGTTTAAAGGAAACAGTTTAGCCATTTTCGTTGTGACACTTTTTCTTTCAAAAATCCAACAAGTTTTTTTGAAAAAAGACAAGCCAATATTTATACATGGTACACAAACATGACATTGCAATTAGACAACAAATTACGGTGAACATTCTTAATAGCTACTATAAAGTCTCAATTCTTTCGATTTCTTCTATATTGATGCGTTGAAATCGATCTAAAACTAGTTGAAATATGATACCAATGCAGAAAATTAATATCAGCTATTGTATTCTATCAGCCATTATAAAATACGTTCATGCAGTCTCTAAAGTCTTGGCAAAAATGCAAACTTCGTTGAAAAGTAAAATATCTCTACAGACAACTGGTGCTTTCTACGAACAGTAGATACGTTTTAATTTTTAGAAAACCATGGATATGAATTTCTGAGAAATATCCAAATTACGAAAATTTCAAGAGCAAAGGCTCGAAATCTTTAGGAAAGGTGGTGTAAAATTCTATTGCCTCATTCTTAGAATTAATTGGCTTGAAAGGAACTTCCTGTACTTTGCTGCAATTTTACCTTGGATTTTTCGATTGGGATCGCATGGGGGTTTCGAAGTAGGATTCGATTTCGAATTCGAAACCTCCCACCCATGCGATACCGAGATGCAACGCGAACAGCGCCTTCGCAGTCGACTGTGGAATTGTCTATTCAAGGAAAGAGGTAATTCATAACTTTTTCAAATATGCATGGAATAACTATACCTAAAAGTAATCTGGTCCACATATCCCTTACCTTATCAATGTTTGGGTGCCACGCTACCTAGCCCTCTCCACTGTGCCACAAATATTAGACATGGGTATTTTTTGTATTGGGGAAAACGATTTCAATACATCGTACCAACAAATAAAGTCCGTTATTTTTGCCAGGGTCTTAAACCTCTAAGGTAAATTCAGTGACTGATTTACACGTATTTTCTTACAGGCAACTATTTTAAGAAATATAACTCTCAGATCATTAAAAAATTAAGAGACTTCAGTACTGGGACACAAATATTTATAAACTTTTTCTTCTAGTCAAGGAAATCCAGAGCATCATTTCACTTTGTTTTCAATTCTTTCTTGTATTTCATTACAAGGAACGTAGGTCTATAGACAGTGGCACAGCTTCATAAAACTTTGTTGTGAAATGTTCACGAGGGGCACCGGTTGTAAAATTCACGAATGATATCAAATATCTAAGAAGCCCTAAAGAAACTTTGAGTACTCAAACCCTCAAAATCCGATAATTTTAAGAAATTTTCTGTACTGGGTCAAATTCTTTAGTTTCTTATAAAAAAATACGTGTATCAAATTAACATACAATTAGCAACTGCAACTATGTTTTCTACTCTACTAAAACTTGTAAACCACAGCGAATTCTACCCTAGATCTGAAATGTACAGCTGAAAATCGTGATATTTGCATTTGCAAGAAAACTTATATTTCTTCAAAAATAACGAATTTTAAGCGATGAATTACCAATTACCATTAACAAGCAGTGTGATTAACTGCTTACGAAAATAACTTCAAGCGATGGCAAATTGCTGTATTATTTGTAACTGATACCCTACGACAGATTTCCATTAAACGGATCGACAATAAAGCCGTATGCAATAATTCGCAACACACTCATTCATAAAAGGCATATTCTGTTGGGAATATTAAATCTCGGAAATTGTTTGAAAAGGTATTTTCTTTGAGAAAAATTCAAAAGGATGCATTCTGGAGACAGTAAGAGTTCGGAGAAAATCGGAGTGATAATCGCCAAAAAACAAAAGAAGCATTTTAGTTTGCGAAATCGTTGATCAGTGGTCTGCCCAAAACGACTTGCTTTTTCAAATTATAGGGAAATAATTAGGTCCTATACATCAGGCCTCGTGCCCCCACAATAATGTTGAAAACAATGGTGCTACGTCACAAGTGTAAATTAGATGCATTGTTCTCGATTGTTTTGAGAACAAAAGCTACCCAATCTGCAGCTGCTTTCTATGGCCCTGTATAAATACAGCCAATAGCTAAGAAGCGGAGTCTGGTCCGTAAGCTAACAGTCCAACAAGACCAACTACCAAGTTTTTGGCTTCAATTCAAAATGCAATTCTGTGTCGGATGGACAACTGAACAACCATTTCGTAAACATTCTCCATTCAGAAAAAAAAACACTCGACTTATGAAAGTGCAAAGTCATTTTTTTTATAGGAAACCTCTTATAAAAGAATCTAAGCTTATAAGAAACTGTAGGCTAAATTGTGAAAAATTAAGAAACCGCGCTACCTTGACTAAAAAAGCTAAGGAAATTTTTGTAATTTGCAGCTTTAATTTTCCCCAGTCACTCAAAAATATTTTGACACTGTGAAGTATTGACATATGTTTTGACATTATTTGACATATGTTTTATTGACATATGTTTTGACATTATTGAATTCTGTTAATAATTGCTTTGAGATGTTACTAGCTACTTTAGGAGTCTTTTTAACAAAAATAAATTACTGCTGTATTTAGTGTAGAGCAGTAAAATTTTAAGAAACTCATGAAAACTTTTGGTAGCAATAATGTCCTAAAATTTAAGAAACTGCCAACTAGACCTGGACCTAAGTTTCTTATAGCAAATGAATGTATTACACATTTTTATAAATCACAAAAGAAGCGTTGCTGAAAATTTCATTGCACTTCAGACGTTTTCAAGCAAATAACCCTCCTCGCAGCCTCTCGAATTTATATAGAAAGTTCCTTTGGATTTCTTTTCTCGGACCTCAATTTCCCAAATGTAATAGGCCTAAATGCTGGCATCTGAAAAACAAACCCAAATAACAACAACACAGAAGTTGTTGCCTAGTGGTGTTGCTTGAAAAAGATCCAGGCAGAAGATGAGACAGATGACTTGAGCCGCGAAGCAAATCGTACTTTCCTAACATAATTTGTGAATTCTAACAAGCATAACAAAGGTGAACACAGACAAAGTTGTATTAGTCCAAAAGAATGCACTCTACCGGGTGAGTTAAAATACGTGGGGCGTTTGCCAATTTCTATTGATGCAATCTACTTTGAAACTTTGTTTATTTAAAAACTCATTGCATAGGAAAAGGCTAACTTATACATGAGAATTCAGTTGGTCAAAGTCGGTTTTTCTGTACCATAATTACGAGCGATCGTAGTAAAATTGTGTTTTGCGAGATTCCTAAAATAGGCCTTTTTTGATTAGATTCATATTCATGCATGTGTGAACTTCTAAACCATGACAAACATACTGCTTCTCTACCAACAAATTGAAACAAGCAATGCATTGTGTTGGGACACAAAATGAACGATTATTGTTATCTATTTTGTATACCCATGTGACTATTAATTTAATTGTTCGGAAACAGAGAGTGTTTTAAAAATCGATACCCCCCACCACAATAGTGTCCACATATCCCTTACCATATCTATGTTTGGGCGCCACGCTACCTAGCCCTCTCCACTGTGCCACAAATATTAGACATGGGTATTTTTTGTATTGGGGAAAACGATTTCAATACATCGTACCAACAAATAAAGTCCGTTATTTTTGCCAGGGTCTTAAACCTCTAAGGTAAATTCAGTGACTGATTTACACGTATTTTCTTACAGGCAACTATTTTAAGAAATATAACTCTCAAATCATTAAAAAATTATGAGACTTCAGTACAGGGACAAAAATATTTAATAAACTTTTTCTTCTAGTTAAGGAAATCCAGAGCATCTTTTCACTTTGTTTTCAATTCTTTCTTGTATTTCATTACAAGGAACGTATGTCTATAGACAGTGGCACAGCTTCACAAAACTTTGTTGTGAAATGTTCACGAGGGGCACCGGTTGTAAAATTCACAAATGATATCAAATATCTAAGAAGCCCTAAAGAAACTTTGAGTACTCAAAATCCGATAATTTTAAGAAATTTTCAGTGCTGGGTCAAATTCTTTAGTTTCTTATAAAAAAATACGTGTATCAAATTAACATACAATTAGCAACTGCAACTATGTTTTCTACTCTACTAAAACTTGTAAACGACAACGAATTCTACCCTAGATCTGAAATGTACAGCTGAAAATCGTGATATTTGCATTTGCAAGAAAACTTATACGACTTCAAAAACAACCAATTTTAAGCGATGAATTACCAATTACAATTAACAAGCACGGTGATTAACTGCTTACGAAAGAATACTGAGAAACATTAATATAACTTCAAGCGATGGCGAATTGCTGCATTTTTTCCAACTAATACCCTACAACAGAAAACAGATCTCGATTAAAACGGACCAACAATAAAGCGTATGCCATAATTCGAGACACACTCACTCATAAAGGACATATTCTGTTGAGAATCTGAAATCTCAATGAAAAGGCAGATTTTGGAGAAAAAGTCAAAAGGATGCATTCTGGAGACAGTAAGGTGCTGATTATATGGAACTGGGCTGGCTCGGTAGGCGATCTGGCCCGGCAACTGAGGCAGAGCTGATGTTGCGATTATATGGAACTGGGCTGGCTCGGTAAGCGAGCTGGCCCGGCAACTGAGGCAGAGCTGATGTTGCGATTATATGGCAGCAGGCTTGCTCGGTCAGTTGGCTGCATGGTTACGATAACGCTTTATCTGTATTGTTTGGTATTAGTCATCCTTTATTGTTAAGTAGGATGCAGGATAATGCTTGATTGCTTCATTCTAGCCCGGGTGCCAGGCCGGATGTTTTGCGATTACATGGAAATGAGCCAGCCAGTTTACCGAGCCAGAGCCCGCCTTGGCGAAAGCGGGCCAGCTCATATAACGGGCTGGTTCGTTTCATGTAACTGAAAACTGTAACTGTAACTGAACACAAACATTCCATACATTCCTTCATAGAAGTGAGCTGGCCCGTTCAATGGGCTTGCTCGGTAGACGGGCCAGCCCGCCCTCATATCATCAGCATAGCCTCCAAATCTTTTCTTTTGTCACACTGTCCCATGGGGCTCTGCTCCATGCTCTGATCAGATCACATTTTCTCCTAAAATTGACCAATCAGGTGCCGTCATTGTATTTACTTCCGCGTTTCGCAGCAAGGCTTAGGCCATTTTCGACCGTTTTGACCACCATAAAAAAAACATTGCATGCTCGGATAAGCCGATTTTCATCAAAATTTCAACGGGAGAAGATTCTCCATGCTTTGGATCATAAGTGTTTTCAGCATCGCCGTGCGATGGCAACAAATAACCAATTTGCTCAACAAATAACAACAAATAACCATTAAACTCATTGCAGTCATTCATGGGCCTTCATAGGTAACAGATTCTACAAAAATTATCAAAAAGAGGAGCACAAACTGAAAACGTGATGCAACACTAGTGCATAAAATTTTTCCAAAATATGGCTTGTTAAATAAACGCCCCACATTTTTTTGACTCAACAGATATGTTGTCCCCTTCCGCAACACTTACCCCATGTGCCCCTGTACTTACATATCAGTGATAAAGTTTGATGATCTTAATTATCCTTTCTCTGCACATATGGCATTCTCTTAGCTGATGAGCACACGTTTCACAACATCCGTGACCACACAGGAAAACACAATCACGCCGTGCTGTCAAGCAAATATTGCAAATATTCCCATTGTCACCGTCGTCTTCATCTGCTGGCACATAGTCTGGTTGTGGAGCTAAAAGGGCGACAATTAAAAAGTTATGGCTCTTTTCAATAAATCCAGAATAGACTAAATTTGGTCCAAAAAGAAGTGTAATGTTTAGGTGACAAAAGAATCTGGTTGTGAGTCAGCAATAATTCGAAAATTAGAGCTCTTTTCAGTAAATCCAGCATGGCCTAAATTTAGTCCAAAAAAGTGTCCTGTTTAGGCGACAAAAAGAATCTGGTTGTGGACCTAAAGGGGCGATAATTCGAAATTAGAGCTCTTTTCAAATAAACTCAGGCACGAATTCAGAAAAGCAGAAAAGAAGTTTATTCACGGGCAATAATGCACCGTATTTGTATGTTGGAAATGAAAGTTTATCACCTTGATAATGTTGTTTTCCCTCGTTTTGTTGTCTCTTCAGCAATGACCAGCATTGGCCTAGATACTACGAGAACTCCGTGATCGCTAAATCGAATTCAAATGGCGCCTGCGGCGCCCACGTCTTGGATATCCTACGCAGCGATGTCTTAGTTTCAAACGTACACTGAAAAACTTTTTAACGAGGATATCGCTGCGTAGGATACCCGAGACTTGGGCGCCGCATGCGCCATTTGAATTCGATTTAACAATGGTGGACTTCTCGTGGTCATGCCAAAGAGACAACGAAACGAGGGAAAACAACATTATCAAGGTAATAAACTTTCATTTCTAACATACAAATACGGTGCATTATTGCCCGTGGTTTATTTAGCACAGAAAATTACGAATCCAGAAAAGCCCAAAGTTGGTCCAAAGCAGTGACCTACCAGGTGTCCCAAAATGTTGTATTGGCGTTTGTCAACGAATCATATAATAATAGATTATGTATTGATTTGAATGAAAGAAGAAGGCCAAGAATGCTAGCTTAGATGTACAAATGTATTTCACTAAAATCGGTCAAATCGTTTCAAGAGTTCTGGAAAATTTTACTCGGAAGATGTTTTTGAAAAGTCTCGCGAAAAGCTAAAAACTACGATCAAACTTCGTCCAGTTCCCAATTTCAAGAAGATGACAATTGCATCAATTGTTTCAAAAAACGTCAATAAGCAACCTCTGTACACGTACATGTAGAAGGCACGTATTTGTCATTAGATTGGCTCCTTAGGGGATTGTCATGCTCGCTTTCATTTTTGTGAAGCTGAAACATCGGAAAAACGTTATCGAAACTGAGTTGCTGATGAGGCCTAAGAAGTGAGGCGAAAGCTTCAACACTATCAAATAATGTAAGTGTATCGAGTGTTTTAAAATAAATGTCAAGCAAACAAATAGAATATGATTTAGGATACTGGGTGAATAACAAAAACAATCCCCGTTTGAAAGGCCAATGCTCCCTGGATATCAAAATGATAATATTGGCAAACATATTATTTAATGGTTGACATATTCAAATATAATATAAAATTTATCTGACTGAAATCGGCCACTCCCTTCTGAAATTATGAGCGATTTATTCTGCAGAAAGCTCCGTCAAGAAACCTTCAAGAAACGTCTTATCGTCTTGGGAGGATGAAACTGGGGTGAAATCATCCGGAATAATATTGTTATGCTCCCAGAGTGACACTTTAATAAGGGATAGCATGTGCAAAAGCATATAAAAGCCATTGCTGTAGAGGCAGAAATATCAGGGAAATTTGGTCGTGATTTGGATTGTATGCCCTTTTTTGAAGGTTTCTTGGAGCGGCTTTCTTGAGAAAATCCTTCATAATTTCAGAACGGAGTGGCCGATTTCAATCAGGTAAAATTTAGAATTTATTTGAGAATGTCCACAATTAAACAATATATTTACCAATATTATTTCCTCGATATCCAGGGAGCAATGGCCTTTCAAACGGGGACTGTTTTTTCTGACTCACCCTGTATAACACTCAGGATCGAATGAAAGCTTTAGCAGATTATGCTAACAAAAGAAATATAAACTTTTAGTTCTCTTTGACCTATGTTAAAAAAGAACTCCAAAGTAAATTAACCCGTAACTCTAGATCGGCACAACAGATTTTCGTCAAATAACTTTGTATATTAAGTTAGGCTTTCTGCTTCAAAACGATTCTTCATTCAAATCGATGCATAATTCATGCTAGCACATTTTGGCGAACGACAATGTATCATTTGGGACACCCAGTATATTGACTTGAATTGGCATAGTTTCCTTGTATTATGAAATACTATTCAAAATATCCATTTCTAAATGCTTCGTTGTTGTTAGCCAAAAGGGTTATCTATTCCATGCACGAAATATTTGGGGCAAAAGTATCTGGTAGGTTGTGAATCTAAATGGGTCGATATTTCGAAACTTAGAGCTCTTTTCAGTAAATCAAGAATGACCTAAATTTGGTCCAGAAAAAAGTGTCCTGTTTATCTCTATTTTCTTGGATTGGCAATGCTTCCTTGCGTCATGAAGAGCTATTAAAAAAATCATTTCTAAATGATTCGCTGCTGTTACTCCAAGGTTGATCTTTTCAACTGGCTATATTTTGGTGACAAAAACAATTTGCTTACACTAGGAAGAGGTCAACGTCTTTCAATTGTCTTATCAAATCAAAATCGAGACTCGCGCAAGATCTATTGATTTAATGCAGTAAGGGTTATCTGGAAAGTAGACTGATTACATAAGTCTCCGTTTTCCGCATTGAATTGGATGATATTATGGCTTCAAACTGAGACTCAAACTTCAAACTTCAGACTTCAAACATCAGATTGAAAGCATTGAACGAATACAAGGAATCACGTCGTCAGCCTATCTGGAAAGTAGAACTTTCTCTTGATCCTCCCGGCAAATGCGCTTTTAAATAAATAATAAATCTTCATACGGATAATTTTCTTTTCCACGACAGCTTCATTACACTGGAGACACTTTTTCAGTCTTTTTGCGCAGACTAAAATACAAACAAAAAGACAGATGTTAGTATAACCATATTGGACGCGAATGGTTTAGCAGGAGCGAACCTTCGAGTGCACTGGTCCTTGTTTGTGAGCACACCTTCCTTTGTACTCCATTAAAAACCTTACAAGACATATTACGGATTATACCGCTACATTACTATACTAAGAGAACAACACCACAGGGAGCAGAGGACTATGATTACCCCGCGGCCATTACCTGAAAAACCGTTAAACACAAACAAACAGTGAACAAAAGAAAGTGCATACAAATACATATCATTACTAAAAACAATTAAATACCTAAGTCTGTTCTGTTTCACATCAGAGGCGAGGCCAAGTTAGCGATAATGAAAAGTTGCTAGTGGAACAGTTCCTCTTTTTTTCTTTTTCATGTACATGGGTACATTTTCGCCTGCCATCTAATATGCAACACACTTTACAAATGAAAAAGAAAAATTTAGACGAAAAGGGAATTTCGGGTTAAGTGGAGCACATCCAAAGTTGGAACGATCTTGATCAAACTGACCAGTTCTGTAGATGAACTGCATGGTTAAGCTGAGGATATTTCAATTTAGGTCATTAGAAAAGTCTTTATCGCCATATAGTAAAAGCAGAGCTAGAACCTCATTTGAAAGATTGCTATGTCCAAATGGTCGTAATACATCGTACCGATTTCACATGTACAGGGTGACCTTCTAACAAGATTCACTTTGTACCAAGGCTTTTAACGATGCCTCGTTTAGCTTTCATATCCCATCGACATTCATTTAAGGGGTTAAGTTAAACAAAGTAGAAAAACGTTACAATGACTTACCATGGCAAGCAACTGTATGATTGCAAGGCAAAGGCCTAATGTTGCACTCATTTTCATCACAAACTCTGCAAATGGGCATGCTTGGAGGCAAGAATTGCTTGATCTGTGATATGTCAACCTATGGTAAAATAAAAGTTATTATTATTAGTATTATTATCAATTTATTTATCGTAGGCATAATTACACAAAGTAGCTGTAAAATAAGAGCTATTAATTCAAGACTACTATCTAGAAAAGAAAGAATATGGAAATATTTTGGAAAATACAATTTAAGATAAATAGCTAAAAGAATACAATATGAAATCAGATTTACAGGTTATTTAGACTTCTTCTCTGCGATGATATTTCTACCAAGTCAAGCATGAAACCTGAGCCACGAAAGGTCTACATTATCTAAAATTACATTCCTCTTCTTTCCAGATGTTGATTCCTCTTTTAAAACCTGGAGAAGGTATCTGATTGTTTTATGTTATCGGGAAGTGCCTGCAATAATCTACACCCAAGAAACGATATCGTCTCTCAGCTAAATGTGAAGTGTACGCGAGATCTCAACAGAAAAGACACGATTCTGCATTAACCATATCCCTTTTACTCAAAAACCGTAACACAACGATAAGAATAACTAGGCCTTAACCTATTTTCAAAACTTGTTCCCCCACTCCTTTTTACAATTATATATCTCCTCTCCTCCCACACACACGGGCCTGGCCCCTTCAGTGTTCTTACTACAAAATTACCGGGAGTAAAACAGGGGATGGCAAGAGCACTCACACATAGCACATAGTACGCGATTGTGGCAATAGTAGATTGTGGTAGCTTCTCACCCCATAAGGACTGTGTTCTTCGACTAAGATGTCCTTCGTGGAATTATGACTAAGCTCCCATGTTGTTCTATAGATTTCAGTCATCAGCAACTGTAAATTCTTTATGTGGATTGGGACCGCATTGTCTCTATGTAACATTGTATCAAAATCAGATCTCATATCTTTGTAAGTTATCCGTAATGCCCATTCGTGAAATCGATTAACTTTCTTGTTCAGCTTGCTCTGTAATAGTAACAGTCACCCTTCGCTACGTAATAAGTTTCAGAATGATTTCTTTAACACTATTCTAACCGGGGGAGGGGCGTTTTTCGCCCCCCCCTACCAAATTTATTTTAATAGCTCTTAAAAGAAGATAGCTGCAAAATAATCAATATATATACCATTCGATTTGTCTCGATAAGTACTTTCATTTTATATATAATTTATCTATATTTGCTTACATCAGCAATTTTTAAATTGTATGACGTCATCAATCTTTATGACGTCATATTTTTAATTAATTAGTAATTTTTGCATGAAAAATCATGGAATGATTTCAAATATTGATGAAGACGTCTGATTTCAGCAAGTAAATGTGAAATTGATGGTGTTTAAGCATCATTATTGAGCAAGAGGAACAATAGCGTGCGTAGGGGAGTGTTTTTTCCTATTTATAGATAACCTCCATTCAGCTCCGTTGATTCACGTTAATTATGAACCAAAAATATTGATATAAAGCTACATAAGACTGCAAATTAAGGATATCAAGCAGGTATTTGGATAGTTTTATGGTCATTCTACCCAGTTATTTAGTAAAAATGAACCTATTTATGCTAATAGCTCGATTTCGTCAAAATTTGCATTGCTTTTGGTTGCCTAGCAACCAGTTACGTGACTAAAAATTAATTAATGCTATTTTTGGATTAACAACTGAATGTTTTATAAGTTGCCCCGTAACATCCTTAATGACAAAAGCAATTTCAGGCTTGCTTTTTCATCTCAATTCAGAATTTTTCACATGAAAGGAAAGGCCCACAAATTATCTTATAGAGGGTCATATATATGAATATATATATTACTATATATATATTACTATCTTATAGAGGGTCATATATATGAATTAAAAAATCTATCAATACAAAAACATTGCTTCATTAAAAAGAAAATATCAAACATATCAAAATATCAAAAAATATCAAACAAGTCGTTGCTAAGGACGTTGCTAGGGAATTTTTACAATATTTTGATGGGGTGCCCTACAGATAATTGTAAAAAGGAGAGAATACTCCATAGTTAGCACATCAATGTTATAGATTTTCGAAAACTGCAATAAATTCTCTACTATTTAGATGTATTCTTAAAAAATTCACAGATAATGCCATTTTTGAAGAAAATGGGGGATATTCTACCTTAATACCTAATCCTCCTTGCAATCTGTTTATGTAGATGTAGAATACCTTATCCGTTGTCTTTGGATATAGATTGAGCATTCCTTTGACGGTGCAGCTAATTTTGGAATCCATCTCCTCGAGCTGTTTTTCTTCTAGTTTACTGTTGTCAAAATGATGCAACACCGTTGCTAAGGCCAAATTGTTAAAGGCGCTCATTTTCAATGGAATTGGGAGTGAACACGATTCTATCTTATCAATAAGGTTTTTGAAATCTTCGATGAATCCTCTTATTTGCTTCTCATCTTCCCCGGCTACAGTTAAAGACTTTCCAAGGTACTTGTACCCCTCATCTCTCTTGCATATTTTAATCTTTTCTCCTTGAACTTCCAAGGTAGGTTTCTTGTCACTTTTCCCTTTGTACCAATTATTTCCTGATCTTCTCTCGTAGAATAACGCGCATTTAGATGCTTTCACTCTTAATCCGGCTCTGTTGAACAATGGTTCAGAGACCTGTATCATTTCATTTAGCATTTCATAATCGTAGGCTACCAGTGCTATGTCATCCGCGTACGCTTGAATCGGAAGGGGTCTTATTTTCCTTTCATTCTCAATGTTCAGTGCTACTAAAGCATGGTTATAGGCAGGCTGCAATACTTTATTAATGATCATCAGGAATATTATAACGCTCAATGGGTCGCCCGTTTTGGTCCCCCTTGTGATTGTAATTTTTTGGGACAACCTATCTCCACACATTACTTGAAACGATGGGTTTTCATAAATG
>REGM01000031.1:1313538-1350226 GCA_004194415.1 Aurelia aurita
TTCGAAAGCTATCTTATAGAGGGTCATATATATGAATTAAAAAATCTATCAATACAAAAACATTGCTTCATTAAAAAGAAAATATCAAACATATTCTTTGTTTTTTTTAGTATGACTAGTCGATAAGCAGATTAGCGTCTGCCGGTTCAACCGTTAAGTGGCTACAAAATAACATGAAGCCGCTCTGAAAGCATCGCGGCTAATTCAATCTTAATAAGCGCAACCTATGACCACAACATTTTTTGAAAAGCAATCCAAAAATCTCCTACTACCAATGATCTTACCCGGGAACTTACTATTGAAAGTACTAACCTTGCATTCACGGCACTTCCTGTAAGTTTCTGCACATGAATAACAAAACAACTTGTGACCACAAGGATGAAGCTCAGTGTCAACAACTTGCTCTTTGCAATCTTTGCAAGTTACTTCCTCTGCACTTGGAGGCGACGCTGCTTGTGGGGGTCTTTCGTCTGGTGGTGGAGCATTTCTTGCTGGTCTCTGTGGTACTAGAGGTGCGGCAAATTGCCTGCATTAAAAGGAGCAAGTTATTAGCTAAATTAAACAAAAGTAGCGAGGATGAGGCAGAGTATATTGAATATCGTTGGTAGGTAGATATGGATGTTCTGGTTTTATTGCTCTGTGCTCGATAGAAAAGGATAGCAATAGCTTTGTTCACTATCTCAGAGAATATTTTCAAGTCCCGTTTTAATTACTCAGTTTTCGAGAAAAAATCGAAGTGTATCCTGTTTATAGATAACAGTTCATTAGTGGGCTACCATATTTGAAAGATTAAATGACACCTGCCTGGAACTGATTGAGGGATCTTCAGATTTTAACATTCTACCGTCTTATATCAATCAGATCTCTGCCCTTCACCATGAGCAGAAACCATCTTTGTTTTCTTCAAGCTTCAGCGATAAGACCTCATCAGAACCATATATATTTAGACTGCGTTCACACGATATCGGCACAATTTGAAAACGGTGAAAAATGTGATGGATATGCCTCCCGCTCACACGAAAACGGCACATTTTTTGCCTGCACACTTTGAAAACGGTAGATTTTATTTAAATAGAAAATGAAGCTTTTGAAGAAATTCGTGAAAGCGGAGAGCATTTGAAAATTGAGTTTGGTTGGTGATGTAACTTTAATGTAACTGTGCAGACAGAGTGGATATGTTTTAAAGAGCAAATCATATTTTGCAGCAAACGTCGACATTCCTTTTGACTCATTCAGCTCAGTTCCTCAAGAAAGCATCGAAAGCATTGATAAATTCTTACATTTGCTTTTCCTTGAAATGCCAGACCACACTTTTCAGTGATGGTTCTTCGATGATATCTAATGCTGTCTGTCCTTTATGGTTGCAGCAATAAAGATCAGCACCTTTTCTTACCAAGAAACAAGCAATAGCTATACCACTGGCCTTCGGTCTGTCAAACTGCGATAAAATCTGTGGAAGAAATAATTGGAGTATAAACTCAAAAATAAACAAGGACCTATGATCACAAGGAGGTATAGGGCTACCGTCGCAGAAGGGTAATCTCTGGCTTGCTATTACTCGAATTGGGTAGCAGCTAGCGAGGATTTCTGTTGTTCAGTTCTCAATACGACCTACACTGTCTCAAGAAATGATACAGCAATGCTACGATTCCCTGCTGGAGCCAGTCTAATGTGTAGGGGCCAATACAATTTTGTCCACCAATCTGTGATTGATTTTGTTGATAATAGCTGAACTAATCCCAGCTTTGGCATCGCAAAGAGAATTACCTCGTGAAGCTTTCAAAGTATGGTCCATCACACCAGACGGGAAATTGGTTTGTCCAGATGTCGGCAGTAGGTTTGTCTTTGGTTAAGGGGGCTGGGTCATGAAACTGTAAAAAACCTGCAATCTCTATTGTTTTAGGCAGATGCCTATTGCTTGCTGCATATATTTTGGTTAAAGGAGTGAATCCAGTCCGAAGGGACTATTTGAAGATGCTTATATCTCTGTAATTTTACAACATACGAATGTTTTGTTTGTTTCTTTGTGAAATATGAACAATTCATCTCCAAAATAATTCCTACATTAAAAAACATTATAGAAAGATAGCTGTGATATGGCCTACCTAAAAACTGCAAAATCACCGTTTTGATAGAAATTTTGTGACCCAGGATTTTTTTAAAGAATGCTCATATATGTACATTTTACAAACCTCAGTAATATCTGGTGTACTCTCTACACCAACCAATTGACCAGCAATGGCTGACATCACTTGATATTTCTTGAGAACAGCATGTAAAGCCGTGTCTCCGTCTTCATCTTCAGAATTTATGCTTGCACCGTGAGCAATTAGTAGTTTCATACAACCCATGTAACTCTCCTTTGCAGCCAACATGAACGGCGTTTGCCCTTTCACAGTTTTCTGCTCTACTTGGCAGTGACCCTATGAATTAGATTACACGCTATATACCGCGTGAGTCAGAAAAAACAATCCCCATTTGAAAGGCCATTGCTCCTTTGATTTCGAGACAATAATATTGGTAAATATATCATTTAATAGTGGACATGCTCAAATAAATTTTTAAATTTTACCTGACTGAAATCGGCCACTCTGTTCTGAAATTATGAAGGATTTTCTCAAGAGAACCGTTCCAAGAAACCTTCAAGAATGGCATAAAATCAAGACTAAATTTCCCTCATATTTCTTTTGCATGTGCTATCCCTGCCTTTGAGAGAATGAAAGAGTCACCCTAGTAGCATAATAATAATATTCCAGATGATTTCATTCTCCCAAAGCAATAACACGTGCTAAAACGTGTTGAAAACATTGCTGTAAAACAGAAATGTTTAGAAAATTTGCCCATGATTTCAAGCCTATTTTATCTATTTTGAAGGTTTCTTGAAGGGGCTTTCTATAGAAAATCGCTCATAATTTCAAAAGGGAGTGGCCGATTTCGATCAGATAAATTTTATATTATATCTGAACAAGTCAACCATTAAGTAATGTATCTGCCAATATTATCATTTTGATATCCAGGGAGCATTAATCTTTCAAACAGGGATAGCTTTTTATGCTCACCCGGTAAAATGTATTGGTGTTTGATGAAATGTATAGGATTGTTGAAATGGACTTGCCCAAGTCGTTTGGCAGAAAAGAAAGGACGACTTGCCCCCCACAGCTAACATCTGGATAGCCAGATGATTTTTGGTCCGGCAGGCGCTTTCATGATGTGGATTTTTGACCAATAGTCATGAATTTTGATTATTTTGTGATTGGGTCTTATCACAAACATCCGGTCAAGCAAGGGTCACAATATAGCCTACGAGTAGACCTAATATACAAAAGAAGAAAGGGTCTACGAAACAAAGAGCAAAGCTTACTACCGCGGTTTCCAGATTTCTGGAAACTTAATTTATGCTGGCTTTGTCGAGACGCGTTTCACACATTATTTTAATAGAGGATTAAAATAATTAAAATAATTAATTGAGCGGCCGTAGGAAGCTGTTGCTCTTTGTTTCGTAGACCCTTTTTTATCTTTTGAATAATGGCGTACGAAATAAAGAATGACAATAATAACAAAATCAGATGTACCTTTTGCAGAATGAGATCAACTATGTCTTCATGGCCGTTGACAACTGCCAAATGCAGAGCTGCAAATCCGTCCTCTTTTTGCACATTTACCAATTCAGGAACCTTGTCCAATATTTTCCTGACAAAGCTGAAATGGAAGACCAATCAATTAATTTTTCATGAAATTCGACGAAAAGTTACAAATTATACGAGTCAAAGTATACAAATCTAAAAAAAACAATCTATTGTTCCAGCCTATTATAATTTTTGTACATCCAGCAAAAGACTCTCGAAACCAAAAATGCCTACTTCTCTCGACGGACAAAAAAACGGAATCTATTTTGAAAATGGAAATAAAAATGAACACAAATATCAAAGTAACTAGAAAACTTCATCAAGACTCTCCGTCTACATGAACCACTAGGAGGGGGCTTTGGGGTTTCACGGGTTGCGGGTTTGACCAATTTTAGCCCTCGGGTTCCGGGCTTTATGTTTTAAACGTGCAAGTTTACCGGTTTTGAGATGTTTAACGGGTTGCGGGTTTAGCTTATTTTCCACTCAGATTTTGGGGTTTCTATCTAAAATCCGCAGCTTTTCAGGTTTTCCAAGTCATGTGGTTTGTGTAGTTGATTGACATCGAAAACTGGCTTTTGGATGCTTAAAACAACGAGGAAGAGTCGCTGAAAGCGAAAACGTTGAAAATAATCGAGAAATACTGGCAACTTCGAATTTTTTGTCCAAAAGTGCAGCTTTGGGTTTTGTGTGTTTTGCGTCTGGGTTTTCGAGTTTTTGCAAAATTTGTTGCGGGTTCTGGTATCCCCCAAAGCCCCCCTCCACTAGGTCTTTTCCTTAAGTTCTGTTCATTTTGAGATGAAATCTGGAAGTCAAAAAGAAATTTAATACATGATTGCACCCGAGATGGTGGCAAGGAACGTTTTACCAAGATGCATTGCATTCTTCAATCGAATTCTTATAGGATCGTAAAGATTCTTAATAGATGATTATGCTAAAGATGGCGGCAAGGAACTTTTTACCAAGATGCATCCCGTTCCAATTGCGAATCTTTGACGATTCTATAGGGATTCGATTAAAGAAAGCAATGCATCTTGGTAAAAAGTTCCTCGTCACCATCTTCAACATAGTCCTCTATTGGAAAGAAATGCATCTTGGTAAAAGGTTCCTTGCTGCCATCTTTAGTGTAATTGCCCATTCCAGCTTCCTTTTTCAACAGCAGGATAGCTTGCAACATGATTCTTAAGCTTCGTGCAAAAAAGGTTGTGAAATATTAAGTATCTTACTTTTCCTTTCCTTTGAGTACGGCATGGTGAAGTGGGTTGAAACCACGTTTATTGACAATAGTGAAATCCAATAATGCGAGATTTATCAAAACTTCAAAGACATCCACCCTATCTTGAGCAATAGCATCATGCAAAGGTGCATCTCCACATAAGTCCTGTTGAAAATAAACAGTAAGGCAAACCAATTTTAAGGCAAAGTTCTGCCTTAGAGAGATAGCACTTCCCTATAAAATACAGCATAGGAATCAAATCTTTAAAAAACATTGCACAATTGGTTGATGCATATTTAATTTGATTTAATGTCTTGAAAGGAACTTCAGGTACTTCGTTATAAGTTCTCATCGGTAATCGTTGATATCTTGATTAGTTTCAGAATTATTGCATTTTGATCTTTTTCGAAAGAATTCACGAAAAGCTTTGAAAAAATTAGAATCTTTGTAAATCCTACATTAATAGTGGAAAAGATGAACAATCTTCAAGAAAATCATAGTTTCTGAAGGTCTACCGTGTGAGTCAGAAAAAACGTGGGGCATTTAACAAGCAATATTCTGGTAAAAAGCGAGTTAAATCGAGAATATTGCAGAAAAAAGTTAAATTAGTTATAAAAATTTAGTTTGTTAAAATCGGTCATTTCTTTCCTTATTTATTTGCGATTTTTTATATAGCCATTTTGGTGAAAAGTATCGCTAGTAAAAGAACTTTCAGCTTGCTAACAATGGAAAATAAATGACTAGTCCCCTAGGGATACAACAAAAGTAATTTTGGTCTTTCCTTTTGTGCTTTAACACAATGCATGTCTTGTTTCAATTTTTTAATAGGGAAAAATATGTTTGTCATGGTTTAGAAGGTCACATGTGCATGAATATGAATTAATTAAAGGCCTATTTTAGCAATCTTGTGAAATACCACTTTTAAGAAAATCGCTCGTAATTCTGGTATGGAAAAACCGATTTTGACCAAAGAAATTTTCATATCTAAGTTAGCTTTTCATCTATGCAATGAACTTTAAAGAAACGAATTTGCAAATTAAACTGCATCAATAAAAGTGGGCAAACACCCCAGGTTTTTTCTGACTCACCCGCTATAATATGGTGGTAAGCAGAAATCCGTAGCTTTTCTGGTTCACGATTTAGCAATTTGATGACGTCACAACCGGAAAACTTTTTGAAACATAGAAGACGCTGAAATTCTGAAAATAATAAAGATATCGAAGATTGCCAATGAAAGAATACTGATAGAAAAGTATCTGAAGTTTCTTTCAAGAAATTAAATCAAACGAAAGATTTTATCTTAGATAAGCCAATTTTATCTTAGATAAGCCAAGGGATGTTGTGTGGCAGGACAGACTCTTGTAGAGCTCTCTGAAGTAAAATGCTGTGCTGTAAACAAATGTGAGTAAGATAACCACTTTGTTTGTATGGTTCCTCTTTGCCGGATTCAAAATCATTAAATCCACTCATTTCTTCCTTATTTTCTTTCCGTCTGTCATATCATCGCTGATAAATGGTATCTGGTGAAGCGCAATATATCTCTCATGATCTAGTACATTGCTACATCCAGCAACAGGTACATTGCAGCCATTTTTGGAGAAAAAGTAACAGGATTTTAGAAATACCAGTGACAGGAACTCTTGAATGCATTGTGTTCTTTGCATCGCGTCGCGTGCATCTTTCATTCTCAGTATGACATCACAAGGCATTAGCACCAGGCCTCCCATCAACGCGGTCGTGATTAAGGAAAACCCTCAAATCGCCGACTTTCAGAAGCCATAAAATCGCAACCCCTTGTCCTATTAAAAAAAGTTTTCACTGTTCGCATCAAATAGTTCGCATCAAATTTTGTTTGTTTAGTTCCCCTTTAACTAATCGTGCAATGTTTTTTAACCCTAATTTAACCCGGCTTTTTTTGAACTAATATAGCCATGGGAAGGGTGCTTTCCACTCCCCTTCTATAAATTGCCTTAGACTAATGGTAAATCATTCAAACCTAGCAAGGGCGTAGTACTTACAATTCTTTACTGATTGGTAGCTTTGCGTGTGGCCATATCATTAGATGACGTCTCTATGACGTCATAATATTGAAAAAAATCAAAATATAAGTTTCTCCAGCTAATTCGTTCTAAAAACGGAAAAATATCATATAATTCGCTATTTTTCATCTTATTTCCTCATTATTCATTCCTAACACAAAAATAATACCTAAAGGTGTTTTAGACAATTATTTTTTAAGAAAATACAACTATTGATGACGTCACAACTACGAAGTGGGTTTTACGATCAAAAATTGAAACAAAACTTGATAAAAATACTTTAAATGTATTGGAAAACGCAATTCTATGCATTTTCTACAACTTCCACTGGAAAAAGCTTCAAATTTTGCAAAATTGACCAAAATGGCGGCACATGTGACATCATCATTTAAAAATGCTAATGTCAGCAAATTCCATTGCTCCTGATAACAAATGAAAGCTCTTTGTTTGTGATTCTTTTAAGGTACAATAATCAACATTTGAAACTAATTCTGGTTGTATAAATATCAAAAACATTGACTTTGTCAATACCATCTTCCAAATATTGCAGTGTCATCTGTCATGTGACTCCCATTGTTCAAAAATGTTATTGTCAAAATGTAGCTAATAGATAATTAGTAATTGTCAGAAAGTTAGAGAGTCATAGCTCACGCCGTTAATAAATGCTCTGCAAAAAACTGACAGGGGGTGGGAGACACCCCCCTGGTTAAATTAGGGTTAAAGAATGGATGTCTATGATTAAAAATACGACGCTATGTGTGGAAGTATTTAACATTCGTGATAGTTTTCCCAAGTAGCCGAGAGGTTTGATACATTGAAATGTAAATATTGTATTCTCTGGAGCAAACAAATAAATATAATGTTTGCACCTACCTGAAGATTGACATCGGCATTTTTTACTGCAAGTAAATGAACAATCTCAGAGTCTCCTTTATGTGTTGAAATATGCAGCGCAGTACGTCCTTTAGTATTCTGAAGGTCAATGCTAGCTCGGTTGTTAACCAGAAGGCGCACGGTGGAGATTTCAGAGCTAAAACAGAATCAAAGTTCTCTTAACCCTATCCAGACTAGGCTTTTTGAAACTCTGGGGAGACTGCCTATTTATTCTCAAAACTATAAGTGATAGAGACTTGAAACTTGGCACAAGTAACAAACAAGATATGGCAAACAAGATGACGTCATTTGTTTTTGTTTATGTTACGTGGTTAAGTGCTGATGTCAGAAAATGTTGCTAAATTAGGTGTAAAACCACCTGGACTTTGACATGTTGTATCTCCAAATCTATTAAATATATTGATATGAGATTTGAAACATGCAAAGATTATATCCTTAATATTGTTATTTAAAAATGTTTGGTTCGTATCATTAATATTTTTGCTGATGTCAGCATTTATTTATTTTGTTCACAAAAAAAAGAACTTTTTGCCTAAAATCGGTTACAAATTGGTTTAAAAAATCGCAAAAAATACTAGATGTACATAAAAAGACCTGCTGCATCCTATGATATTGTTAATTTTTCTAAAAGTGAAGTTTAACATGATTTTTCGCAAGTACGCATGCGCAACAACGAATTATTGATGACGTCATAAAAAATCAACAAACTACATATTAAATGAAAGCCCTTCTTGAGAGGGGATCAGCTATGTTTGTTTCATTGTTATAGAACAAGTGGTTCAAAAGTTATGGCTGAAAGGGTATTAATTTTGCCGAGCACTCAATTAAAAATTATGTGTTGACCCCCTGAACCAGTGTCAAAATTTTTGAAATTGACATGAAAGGATATCTCCTAGATAGAGACTAAAAGTCACAAAAAATCATGGTTACCATAGTAGAACTCAAGGAGTTGCGTATTCACTAGGGGGGCACTTTGTGCCCCCCCCCTAGTCTGGATGGTCGTAGTCATCACTACTGATGGGCTGCAGGACACTCTAACTAGATAACTAATCAACAAAGTTTGAGCGGTCTCAGTCTGGTGATAAGTCTTGTTTTGATTAGTAATAACTCGAACTCATTGTAGTCAATCTAGTTCTCTTCATAAAAATCAAAATCCTATAGTCAGTGACCTAAACTATTTTTTTTATATACATCATCATCAAATACTACAAAACTACAAGAATACAAAGCTACAATCTAGGACTACTACACAAGATCAAAGGACCCTTGGGGGGACTCACGATATTTTATTATTGAGAAGGTCGTAGGAAATACTTCATTTTTAGAAAATCTCATTACATAACAATGTTTTTCAGCTTTCAAAAACTACAATTGCTTCTAAAAACAAGAACAACTTTTATAAAAAACTAANAAAGCAAAGAAGATTGACATGGTATGGTCACCTATTAAGACTACCAGAAGACACATCGGCAAGAAAGTCACTGAAGGAAGCAAAAAATCCCTATAAAAAGCCAAGAGGTGAACAAAAATTAACATGGCTCAAGCAAATAGAAAAAGATCTGGAAAAAGTTGAATTTAAGACTGCAGTAAAAAACAGAGATGGTAGTTTCAACACTGTGGAAGTAAAAGAACATGAAAAGATGGCACAAAATAGACATGTTTGGAGACTAATAGTAGACCGCGCAATGTCTTTATAGACGGAAAGCGTAATTGATGATGATGATGATGATCACGCTGCCAAGCTTTCCGCCATTAGCTGCTAAATGTCATGCATGCCCTGATTAGGCTCTAGACGAACTCATTGTCTCCATTATCTCTTCTATAACGCTTCTATACAACCCTCGGTGCCATGACAAACAGCAAGGACCACAGGATTCAGGAAACAGGAATCGCCTATCACCCCATAGAATCTACTTGTACTTCGTACTCGTGAGTAAAAAACTACAAAATCACTTGAAGGAAATTGCATGGGGTGTGAGCCACTGATCAGTTGTGTGAACTCACACGTCTCCCGTGCAGCCATCATTTAGACACAAAACAAAAACAAAGACTACACAAGACAATGAAGACAAGAACAAAAACAGAGAAAACAAAAAGAATCAATGAACCTTAGAGGTATTTCACTTACGTGAATCTAATCGATTTGAAAACATTTGGGCTATCTTAACCCTATTTCACATGGGGGGGGGGGCGTTTTTCGCCCCAACCAAACTTTGTTAAATCGCGCCCAAAGTACACAAGGTATGAAAACCAAACCTTAGTGACTTTTAATGAAATTTAGTTGTTGCCAATTCATTTCAATACTTCATTGTTCTAGAATTGATCACGTGACCACAATAGCACCATATGGTTGACAAAAAAGGGTTTAAAACGTCCATAATGTTATTGTTTCTTGTCAGATTGACTTGAAACATGTATCATTCGATTAACCATAATGAGAGCTTTCATTTCATATATAATTGTTGATATATAATAATTGTAAAAGTTCAATTCAAGCCATTCAATTCAAAGAAAAATGTAATAGTATTTAACACCCACCCTTTCAAGGATTGGAAAGATTTGAGCCCTTTAAATACCAAACTATTGTGATATTGTTCACATGTACATCATGTTTCAAGTTACCATCCTGGTTGCGTATTCACGAAAGAAGCTCTCTTGAAAGTTTAGTAGTTAGCCATTAAGAGAAAGAAAGATATTCGTTCTCTTAATAGCTAACAAATGAAATCAGTTGGCACGAATTTCTTTCTTACATGTATGAAGGGAACTTCTTTCGTGAATTAAAATCACTTGGTTGCTTTGAGATGAAGATATTTGAGAACAAATCTTGTTGCGAGCAATGGAATAGACCTAATTGGCTAAGATTTGTTACTCATTTCAGTCATGTTTTGGGAAGTTTTAGTATTACTCGGAAAGCGATTTTTCAAACTTTGAAATGAAAAGCATCGCTACATAGGAGCTCAGATGTGAAAAAAGGTTTGAACTTTAATAGAATAATGGCGGCATTCTGGCCTAGTTACAATGATGGAAGAACGAAGGAAAAGCAACATTATCAAGCTTTTTCACAATCCCATGGAAAAGAAAACAACAGAATGGGTAAGAATACAATTTGGATCATAATATAGACCACATCAACCTGTATGAATTGGGTTTATTCCCAATTCTGTTTTCGTGACATAGTACACAGAGCAATTGCTGTCCTGTTGTCCTTTAATCCGAACTGGACGACGACGTGAAATGACGTAAGAAAAAAATTGATGCAACGCGATATATGAGCGCAGGGAACCAGACAGCGCAATTTTTGAATATCACCGTAAACATGGATTAACAGGACAGCAATTTCTCCGCGTACTATGTCACGAAGTAGCCAATAAACCAATTCAGGTAGGCGTCCTTGCATCAACGCTGCATTATTGCATGTGCTCAAAAATGACTCAACACGAGATGGATCATGAACTCACCCGTATGATGCGTAATGCAAGGCTGTATCACCATCTGTATCCTAAATGTAAGAAGACTTCATAGTTACAAATTGTGTTGATGTGTCTTTGAAGTGTCATTCCTATGTGCGTACAAGTATCTGGTGTCTCAAAAAAGTACCCCTGTTTGAAAAATCACCAAAACTCGATTATGAAGCCTATCATAAAATTTTCTTTTTATCTCTATTGTCAATGATCCAATGTATTTGAAGATGACAAAAGTTTTATTTTAAGTTCTTAAAGGGTATAAAATAACAGGCTGAAAAATCTTATTCTAATCTATGCTCTTCAACCCTATCTCACCTGGGACTTTTGAAGCGGTCAATGCCTGAGGGGGTGTTGATTCCACCCCCCTCTTTTTCTCCGCTGTTACAGTAGCTATGATCCTATAACTTAGTAATTAGATGGACTTTGATGCAAACAATCAAAATCACGTGATAAAATCAAATTAAGGCTATTGTTATTGTTGCTATGACAATAAAAAGATATGAAGTTAATGATGATGACGATAATGGCCACCATGATTAACCCTATCTGACCTGGGGGGGGGCGGATTCCGCCCCCCCCCCTAGTACATTTTTGTTTCCGCTATGTTCGATATATGTAGAAGGCTGCTGAGTTTAGTAAGTTTAACTTTGTATCATAGAGCAATTAAATTGTAACAATTTTTACATTTTATATTAAGCTCTTTCTCCATGGTTAACAAGTTGTCATCTAGCATTCTTTGAAAATTTACTTTATATCTTTCTTCTTCTTTTTTAATTGGTCGAATTAAGCTCAAATCTTTAATTTACATATATTTTGATCTATATTTTTCATTTCTGTATGAAAAGTTAAGTTTGATGAACTTTTAACATGCTTTCATTTTTATGACGTCATTCAACATCATAATGATTATTATGCTTTAGCAACAACAACAGCGGCGCTAATTGAATTATAATTTTAAATAATCATTGTTTATATGATGAATAACGTTTGTGCCAAGTTAGGTGGTCATATCTGATATAACAACTGAAATAAAGAGGGGGGCGGATCCGCCCCCCCCAGGCATTGAGTGTTTCAAAACGCCCAGGTCAGNGCTGCTGAGATTTAGTAAGTTTAACTTTGTATCATAGAGCAATGAAATTGTAACAATTTTGACATTCTATATTAAGCACTGTCTCCATGGTTACCAAGTTGTCATCTAGCATTCTGTGAAAATTAACTTTATATCTCTCTTATTCTTTTTTAATTGGTCGAATTAAGCTCAAATCTTTAATTTACATATATTTTGATCTATATTTTTCATTTCTGTATGAAAAGTTAAGTTTGATGAACTTTTAACATGCTTTCATTTTTATGACGTCATTCAACATCATAATGATTATTATGCTTTAGCAACAACAACAGCGGCGCTAATTGAATTATAATTTTAAATAATCATTGTTTATATGATGAATAACGTTTGTGCCAAGTTAGGTGGTCATATCTGATATAACAACTGAAATAAAGAGGGGGGCGGATCCGCCCCCCCCAGGCATTGAGTGTTTCAAAACGCCCAGGTCAGATAGGGTTAAAACAGCAAAATAAGGGATTAAATTGTAATTTTTTGTGTCAAATTGAGCTGCATATCACTAAAAACATGTATAGGCATAATATGTACCATTTTTGATATTAATATTTGTAACAATTTCAAAATAGGTATTCAATTATTGTCGACCACTCATTAAAATATTGGATGTCATGTCATGTCATGTCATGTCATGTCATGTCATGTCATGTCATGTCATGTCATGTCATGTCATGTCATGTCATGTCATGTCATGTCATGTCATGTCATGTCATGTCATGTCATGTCATGTCATGTCATGTCATGTCATGTCATGTCATGTCATGTCATGTCATGTCATGTCATGTCATGTCATGTCATATCATATCATATCATATACATTATTTAACGTTGGTTAATAGAATAGTATTAATAAATACTAATTAAGACCAACTTACATAATAATATAATAATAAAACGAATATTTATACAGGATAAACACTTCAACAATTACAATTGTTGTTATCACTGTGTGTCCTGTTTCACTGTACATAAATACAAAACCATAAATCTATAAATAAATCTAAATGTAAACTAGTAAACTAGTACCACTCGCTTATCGGCATATTCTGCAGGTGCAATGTTCTCCGGCCCACTTTTTTATTTTGTTTTTAAAACGTGCGAGTGTCGGTTCTTGTTTTATACTATCAACAAGGGTATTCCAAAGAAAACTGCCCCTGAAAGATAAGGATTCTATTCCATAAGATGTTGTCTTTGCCGCTGGAAGTTTGCAAAAATTTTTTTTGCTTAGGTCATAAGCCACATATTTCTTTTCATGGAATTCCCATACAATCGATGGATTCATATTATTCAATGACATGTATATTTCAGTCAACAATTTTTGCAAATTTTTTACGTGGATGGTAAAGCTGTTACTGCGAGCGAGTAACGACTGAAACGAAGATTCATAGTCATTGTGGAGGATCTTTAGTGCACGTTTATGAGCGCGATCTATTTTCATGTTTGCATCTTTATTGCAGAATATCCATATCAAAGGGCAATAATGATGAACTGTTATGTTAGAAGCAGCAAACAAAAACCTGGTTTGGGGGGGGGGGGGGGGGAATCCAAGCGACATCGTAAATCTTGCCTAAAAGTCATTATTCTGAGATTATTCATTATCCTCCAAGTCTACACAATGATATTTTGTTTTTCTTTCTGACAGTTAAGACCACATTAGAAGCTTAATATACAAAAATCTATTAATCTGGTAATCATTAGTGGTTTTTGCAATGTGCTTAAAACCAGGCAGCCCTAAAAAGAGCTAAATTTGCTCATTTTGAAACAAATCACGAGATCAGAAATGACTTGTAAAATAATTTCGTCTTTGAACTATTTGCCAAGAAAATAAATTTAAATATCGGTCATGTATTCAAATTTTTGTGATTTTTCGAACAGGAGTACCTTTTTGGGACAACCTGGACGTGCCATTATTGGGAGACAAAAGTTCTAACTTATGCCTCCAATATCTTTTTGAACCATGAATAAACCTCTGTACCTCTGTACCATGAATAAAGATAACAAATGTTTAGCAGTCATTTTTTTAATGCTTTAAACTGTAAATGATGAGCAATAAACTTGGAACTCTTTTCTCTGCAGGACTTAACAAACAATGTAATTATTTACAATGATAGTATTCCAACCTACCCCTTCTCTTCCTTTTTCTTACATGCTTACCTATCCTTTTATTCTTTCATTTGCGTCACATCGATTCCCTATCATTCGATCTTTATCTTTCGAATGTACTCTTCTTTCATCCTACATTCTACTAATCTTACTGCGCTTGATAATGGGTTTATGCCCGAAACGTCGTACAAAATTAAACTCTGTTCAAAGTACAATTATTTATACTATATTTGTTTTGTTTTAATAAACAGAGGCAGCTACATTAGGTACTTACTTTGAAGGCATGGCAATTTGAAAACCTGTGTTTTTATAACAGAGTATCCAGGCCCTCCATTTAGGAATTTCTAAGATCTGGTCATTGTGAATGCAGAACTCAGCGATTTCTTAACATTTGGCAAAAAGCAAACCTAATTTAAAGGACATGTGTCACGCATATAATTGGTTGAAAGAAAACAAAACAGAAAACAACAAAAAGCAGCGCTTATGACTAGATGTCAGAACGAGGCTGAAGGGGTCGTGGACTCGATTAGGTCTTCTCTACTTCTGCGATCCCAGCGCTTGGCGCTAAAAACCGCAACTTCACCTTCATCTTCACCTTATTTGTTTTGCAACAACCAATAACGTGAGTGACACATGTCCTTTAAACTTTGAACAATGAGAACTTAAACCGACTGTAGTATTTTCTAGTTTCGATGTTGCAAGTGATCAAACATGAAGCTTTTTTAGACAAAATATTGTTGCCCTTATCTTTCAAGTGAATTGCTGGTATAGACTGATTACATGAGTCTCAGTTTTACACATTTAATTGAATGATAGTTATGGCTTCAAACTGAGACTCATGACAATACAGCCTCAAAACAGAGACTAATTAGGCCTAATGCGCCGCATTTAGGGCGCATCCAATCAAATCTTTACTTTCTTAATAAGGTTAGACTACGTGCCTATTCTTAGCATTTGATTGGCTGATTTGATCAAAGTTCGACTTTTCGAAGCGAAGTGATGTTCGAAGCGACGTTCGACTTTTCTTATCGAAGTTCGAAGGATAGAAGACGTTCGATTTTTCTTCAGATTTTAGTCCCTGTTTAGAATCTGTTTGGTCGTGAGTCCTTGTATGAGAGAAAATAAAAACATCAGGGCCCGGTTGTTCAAAACTCCGATTAAGGTAACACAGGATTAGAGCTAAATCTAGGTTTACCCATTTAATCTCCGGTTTGCTAATCGGTGTATTAGGGAGCGTTGTTGAAAGGCATATTACAGCTACGATTAGCTAATCTACGATTAAGCTTTCCTAATCCCCGGTTAATGTTTGTTGATGTTTTGAAAAATGGCGGCAATCCAAAATAGTCAAGCTGCGAAGCAATGAAAAGTGAGGAAAGCGAATTTTGCAGCGTCAGAACTGGCCATGCTGACAGAAGAAGTTGAGGAAAACATGTTTGTTTTAAAATCGAAATTCACAGATAGCGTGAAAAACGCCAGGAAGAACAAAATTTGGGTGGACATAGCAGCGGCAGTGAACGCAGTAGGAGTAGCGAACGGTGGTGTTTGTTCAAAGGCGTTGTTACAGGATTTTCTTTCTTTATTCGATAAGGTTTCTTTATCTTGATGGTATGCCTGCATCCAACATCTTTCCTCAAAGCGACGGACTTCATTTTATTCAAGTCCAAGTCGCTAACACAGGTGTTTTCTAACAATTCTGTCCAAGTGCTACTTGTTCGAAACGGGAGGATATGGAAGGAGGATAAAAACGTAAATAACGTACTGCTGGCTGCTACATTTATGGATAACAGTGAAAGATAGGTCGGAGGAGCATTCTGAAATTTGTATGCAAAGTTGAGATGCAACACATTTCCGCTGCAAGCGAAGAGTCTCGCTGCTCGTTCATGGGGAACTTGAAATTTATAGAAAGCTCATCTAAGATAGGCAAATTAAGGGAAAGGACAGACAATTAATTAGGCATATGCTTTCCCTTGTTGCAGGAAGAGAGAAGTCTCAATAGAGCTAAAAGAGTTATCAGCGTTTCCTCCCCCTCTGTTAAGCTTCTGATATAAAACTGTGTTTTGCTGGAAGAATGCGAGTTTACCTAACATGGTGTAGCAGGTATTTTTGGGCGTAGCCATTACAGTGCATGCCGCAAGGCCCAGTGAAACAAAGTCTATGAGACGACCCTGCCTTTGGATGCATAGCTGAAACTCCAACAAGTTTTCGTGGAAAACTGTTGCAAAAACAGTTCAGCATGGATACATGATGTTTTGATTATTCAAAACGTCGAGAGAATAGTAAAATATTCCAACTCAAGCTTAAATTTCCGACAAATCCATTGTGTTCGCTAATTTTTCCGACTTTTTGGCGAGAATGGAGGGGCAGTTCCCCCCTCCCAAACACCCCAAATTTCCGCGGTTTTGACTAGGAATCTGAAATGATAAATCTGAAATGGTGAGATTTTAAACATTCCTGTTGAAACGATATTTTCGAGGACGTCTTTGCTGAACTGCTGCTAAGTTTTGAAACAATAAATCCGCCATTTTGTTCTGATTTATTACCTGGATTTGAAGTTAATACACCTACCGAGCTGGATTAAATTTAACCCACTGATTTATACCCGATTAGTCTTAGGGGCCCTTTACATGAGCAAAGTCAGACCGGTCTGAGTTTCAGATCGGCACCAGTTAATTTCGGTGTCTGGTCAAAGCCCTTAGAGTGTTTACATGAGAACAGGCGAAATGAAACTCGTGCCGGTCTGGGTTTGTTTCGGTCTTTCAGACCGATCTGAAAACTCAGGTCGACCTGAAATTCTTATGTAAACAGAATTTTTTTCAGATCGGGGCGAAATGAAAGTCGCAGAGGTTATTGGGGAGGAGGTTTGGCGCCATTTTCATTGTTTGGTCGTCCATTTTGTACTGTATGCTCTCATCCACATCGCAATTTCACGTCACAAAATCATGTCTGTGAAGAAAGTCTTCCCTTGACATTCAAAAATTCGTGTTCCACTCCTCTGGAAGCATTTTACTGTCCATCATATTTCTCCACCATTCATCGGTTCGCCCTGGGTTCTTCCAATTCTTAAAAATCTATTTCGTAGCTGCCTGTACCTACGAAGTGCGCAATTCTTTTCCTGAATGGCAAGGTCAGCCTCCTGCTTTAGTTTCTGGTGTTGACAACCATCAAGATAAAATGGATCTGCAATGCAGCACAAACAGTCGGGGCGATACATTTCAGAATTAATTCCAATAGCATCTTGCGCTGCATGTCACTTGGCGCCATCATGAAACTAGGCCTAAACAAATTAAAAAAGTGCGGGAAAATAAACCATTGTCACGGCTGTCTCGATTCCATTCAACGCATGCTCAAATTTAGGCTAACATAATTTCAGACCGGTCTGAAATTCCATGTAAACGCAACGCAAAAAAGCATACATCGCAAAATTTCAAACCGATCTGAAACTCAGACCGGTTTGAGTTTGCTCATGTAAAGGGCCCCTTAATCGGGCTTTGAGCAACGCAGTCTAATCGGAGGTTAGATTTTAATTGCAGATTAAGCATTTTAATCTATGATTAGCACTAATCGGAGTTTTGAACAACCGGGCCCAGATTAATAACTTTGAACGAATACAAGGAATCACGTCGTCAGTCTATTGCTGGTATAGAACTTTAGGTAATTTCATCATCATCCCAGAGAGAGCGTTTTTGAAAATCATCAATATTTTCAGAATTACTTCGTTTCTTATACTTCTGCTAGTTTTGAAGTTGTGATGTCATTAAATTGCTAAATCAAAAACCACAAAAGCTACAGACTTTTGCTTACTGCCATATTGTAAACCTTCAAAAACTAAGGTTTTCTTTGACATATTGATTTTCCTTAATCAGTTTAGATTGTATGGTGCTTTTAATGTTTGTCAAAGCTTTAGATACTGTCTCTCATACATCCTTTCGTAAAACATAAAAAAGCTGTAATTCTAAAAATAATGATGATATCAAAAATGCTGTCGCTGGAATTATCGTATATTAACTAAAGTTCCCGTGAAGCAATTCATTTGAAAGAATGGGGCAATAACATTTTACAAGATTAATTTAAAAATGTTGCGAAGATTCGACGCCTATGCTCGCAGTAAGTCATAATGAGACGTCTTTATATAAGCGGGGATGGCTCAATGGTAGCGCGCTTCACTACCAACCTGAGGGTTGGTGGCTCGAATCCCCGCCCTGACAAACCTGCTACGTAGATTGAGGAAAGTCGCTAACTCTCTGTAATTCCAGGCTAAAGGAATCGCGAGGTGTGGTCACATCGAGAGGAAGGACCAGGACACTGCTCGATAAGCGTAGCTTCTCAGTGTCCTAAAAACCACCTTGGGATGCTAGGTAGCAATATAGAAAGAAACAAAAAAAAAGACGTCTCTATTTGTAAAGGATAGGACGGAGTAAGTCTTACCTTTTGATTGACATCTGCTCCATTCCTTAATAATAATTCTGCGACCTCCACATGACCCTCGTGGCAGGCTAAATGAAGCGCTGTTCTCCCTTCGTTAGAATACTTTGCCTTGAAAACAACAACATAATTACACAATTAGGCTATTTCAAAGCAAAAGTTACAGAAATGTGTATCAGTTCATAAGATTCTCAAAAAGACGAAATAAGTTCAATGAAACGCTCCAAGAATTCAAATAATGTGATACCGTAAGATCTTGTTACAATGTACAGGGTGATTAAAAATATGTCTCCCTGTTTTAAAATCATTGCAGCAAAAGTAATTGCACTACAATCATAAACACTGATTATTCTAATGACAAAAGATTGAAGAAATTTTTACTTTTTTGGCAATTTAAAAAAAAATAATCTCTTGGTAAATTTGAAAGTTTCAAAAACTCAGTCTTGCAGAACAGCCGGAGAATGGCCTACAACACACAATAAAATCTTTCAGAACTTTTGAAATCCATTTGAAATTCTTCCAACCATTAGTAAATGATAAACTGAAATGGAGACTGAAATTAATTTCTCATTTATTGCTTTGTAAAAGAGTATTACAACAAGTAAAACTGATAAGTTGCGTTGAAGCCTATATACATAATTTTCAAATGAAAAATGTATCGGTTTTTTGGGCAGTGGCGGCACCAGCCGCAAAAAACTGGAGCGAGCAAACAAATATTGGGGTCTAGGGGCCCTTTTTAATAATCAGGAAACGCCCTTTTACCATCGGGATAAGCTGTTAATTGTTAATCAAGCTCTAATGATAACTACCTAGCCCCTCTTTAGAGACTTTATCAATGGATTTCCACGAATTATAAGACTGACCTCGGAGAAAAGTGGGAGGGGGGATATTTGTTCCTTTATTCCCCTCGTAGCTCCGCCGCCTCCGCCGCCTCCGCCGTTGTTTTATTAGGTTTCCATTCCTTTTGAAAACACTTGAAAACGGATCAATCTGAAAATGCTGTTGAAAGTGGAGTGATACGAAAACGGAGGAGCTTTTCGAAAACGTCCATGGCGAAGGGTTCATGACTTAAAATACCTTGGAGTTACTGTGGATGAAAACCTGTCATGGACTGCACATTATAAGAAACTCAAAAGTAAGATTAAAAGTGGACTTTCTTCTATCCGGAAACTAAAAAATATCCTCCCACAGACAAAGCTATATCAAGTTTACAGGGCGCTGCTCGAGAGTCATTTACGATACTGTAATGAAATATGGGGCAGTCTGTCAAACACCAAACTTGATCACCTTCAGCGTCTACAGAACAGTGCTCGCACGCTTATAGAGAGTTCCAGACTGAAAGATGACTGGAGATGTAGTTGGCTGTCTGTTTCAAGCTTGATTAAATATGACAGGGCTATCATGATCTACAAGATCATTAATGATTTGTGCCCTGACAGCTTGAAAGAAAGATTTTTAATAAGGTCGCAGCTATCTCACTATGCATTAAGAAACTCGTTTGATATCGACGTGCCGAGACTAAATTTGGAATTTTCAAAGAAGAGTTTCCATTACTCTGGTGCCAAAGTTTGGAATGAAATTCCATTGAACATCAGAAATAGCCCTACAATTTACACTTTCAAAAACAAGTTGAAAGATTTCTTGCTAAGTCAGCAATAATTCCCAAAGCACGATCCCTAGGAAGAACAGCATTAGATTTGTATATTGTATAGTATGGCTTTAATAATTTGTATTTAGGGTATTATGGTTTATATTTTGCATTTAGGGTATTATGCTTGTGTTGTTGTTTTAGCTGATAGGGTTTTTGTGCATAAATATATTCTAAATAAAAAAAAAATAAAAAAACGCATCGTTTTCATGTATACACTTATAACGGAGTCATTTGAAACGATGACGTAATTATTTCAATTGCGTTTGGTCTATGACACGTGCATGAAAAAAGTTTGAAATTTAATTTCTAGCCTGTCAGTGTACCTCAAATCGAAAGGGTTTTCGGAAAATTTGACACCTCAAAGGGTTTTGGCCCTGATGGTCTGGCCAATTTCTTCTTGAAGATTGGTCATCCTGTGATAGCTGAATCCCTATGCGACATTTTCAACCTATCCCTTGCCACTGGAGTTTTTCCAGAAAGCTGGAAAATTGCGCGAGTTGCCCCTGTCTTCAAGAGCGGTCAACAGGATGACAGTTCAAACTATAGGCCTATATCTATTTTTCCATTTCTAGCTAGGCTATTCGAAAAGTTGGTCTATAATCAAGTCTACGCTTTTTTGATCAAAAATAAGCTTCTATTCTCAAACCAATCTGCTTTCCGTTTGCTACATTCTGTGGTAACCTGTCTGCTCGCGAGTACTAACGACTGGTAAGTAAATATGGATAACGGAAAATACACAGCAAATGTATTCATTGACCTAAAGGAAGCATTTGATAAGGTAGATCATGATATTCTCCTAAAAAAGCTAATTAGGTATGGTATCAGTGATCTGGAACATTCTTGGTTTGCTTCATACCTGAAAAACAGACGGCAATTCTGCAAAGTAATTGCAAAGCATTTTCGCAGATTAACACTATTCTACCCAGGGGGGGCAAAAAATGCCCCCCAACCAAACTTTCTATAATAAAACAAGAAGTAAAGAGAATATTGATCCAACACGTTCTGACTTTTCCTCTTAATTAATTGGCAATTAAATTATAAACTTTTCATTGTCATAATTAAAGTCACGTGACCATGAGATGCCCATATTTGGATAGTGGTAACAAATAAAATCACTAATATCGCCATAGATTCTTTGTTTTAGTTTCGATTAAGTTGTGACTGCTACCAAACGATTCCCCTTTCAAAGTGCTTTCATTTGATATATGCTTTATTTATATTTGCTTACGTCAGCAAAATATAAATTATATGACGTCATTCATGTTGATGACGTCATATTTCCAATAAACAAAGACAACATTTCAAAAATTTGATAACAATCGATAGACAATACTATTTTCTTTACTTTTAAGTAGTTTATTGACGTTTTATTCCTTAAAATCCGAAATAATTAAAACTTTTTGTTTTTCCAGTACTGAAGCTTCTATGCGACATAGTCCTATTGTTCGGTTGCCTGGCAACAAACCACGTGACCAATTAGCATCAGATTCTATAATTAGACTTCTAATAGATGTAATTACTATTGTACAAAGTTACAATGGCATAGTAATTATGGTTTCGGAGATAATTAGGGGGGGGCATATTTTGCCCCCCCCCGGGCTGTGGTCTGACCCGAAGAGCCCGGGTAGAATAGGGTTAAGGATGTCACGTGTGGTGTTCCACAGGGCTCATGCCTTGGTCCCCTGCTATTCTTAATTTATAAAAATGATCTCCCTTTAGCTCTGCGAAATTGTAACGTGACAATGTATGCAGATGACACCAGTCTTTCATATGCATCAAACAATATAGACGATCGGAACCAATTTATGAACGAAGATCTGAATTGTTTAACAGATTGGCTCCAGGGAAATAAACTATCCTTAAATGTCCTTAAGACTCACGCAATGGTAGTTGGATCCCGTCCAAAGCTTGAAATGATTTCTGATGAAGTCATTGAGCAGCCTTCCTTCTCTATAAATGGCACTCAGATAAAGGTCGTTGAGAACACTAAAGCCTGGTTTCCATATGATCTTTCGTGTCGTTCCCGTCGCTCCCGTCGCTGAAAAAACGTACCAGCGACCGTAGCGACACGAACGATTTTATGGAAACTATCACTTTTTTCTGCCAGCGATCGTAGCGACGCGAGCGACACCCTGTCGCTGAGATAGACAAATTTCTATCTCAGCGACGCGAGCGACTGCCAGCGATCGAGTTTTTTTAATGGAAACCACTTTTCAAAAAGTCAGCGATCTCAGCGACGTTCTGCGCATCTGCGCATCTGAGCCCAGTCTCATTATTTTGAGCCTGTGATGCAAACTCAGCGACAGCAGCGATCATATGGAAATAGTTCGATCGCTCCCGTCGCTCGCATCGTTCGTGTCGTTCGTGTCGTTCTTGTTGCTGAAAGAATTTCCAGCGACGGGAACGACAGCAGCGATCATATGGAAATCATTCGATCGCTACTGTCGTTCGCGTCGTTATAAACAGCTTGGACAGATATTCCGGAGTAAGACCATTTGTTGACTTGTACATTATAATCGCTGTTTTTTCTCTTTGAATAATGTCAGAAATTTGAGACTAACTGCTGAAATATCATAGCTGATAGCTGCTAATTGTAACAATTCTGGCAGCACGATTTTGCAGCTTTTGGAGGGTCTCAAATCGAATTTTCCCACAACATCCCCACACTGAGCAACAATTGCAAAAATGGGGCTCCACAATTCCTCTGTACATTTTAAGCCCAGTTTCCAGTCAGTGGAATTTCCGAGCGGGCGGACTTTTAACAATCAAAAGTCATTCAACCTTAAATTTCTATTCAATTGCGAAGCGACATTTTCTGTCGTAGACAAAAGAATTTCCGCCCGCTCTGAAAATTCCACTGACTGGAAACTGGGCTTAAAATGTACAGAGGAATTGTGGAGCCCCATTTTCGCAATTGTTGCTCAGTATGGGGATGTTGTGGGAAAATTCAATTTGAGACCCTCCAAAAGCTGCAAAATCGTGCTGCCAGAATTGTTACAAATAGCAGCTATCAGCTATGATATTTCAGCAGTTAGTCTCAAATTTCTGACATTATTCAAAGAGAAAAAACAGCGATTATAATGTACAAGTCAACAAATGGTCTTACTCCGGAATATCTGTCCAAGCTGTTTATAAAGAACTTGAGGGGCTGATTATATGAGAGTTTTCAGCCCGTTTATAACTTTAACCGGGCTGAAAATTGAATCGATTATATGGTGGTTTGAACCAAAGCTGAAGTGCATATTTTGCATTGGAAATCATTTCAAAATTAAATGCGCATGCTCCAGTAATTTCAGCCCGGTTGAAAATTATGATTTCCGATTATATGGAATTTGTTAGCCAGTTTGGTCGAGCTAAAAATCCCAGCCCGTTTGTTAAAAGCGGGCTGAAACTTTTATCATGTAATCACAATTTTGTTTTTGCAACACTTTGACCGCAACACTAGGCTGACTTTTCAGCCCGGCTAAAGTTACAAACGGGCTCAAAACTCTCATATAATCAGCCCTGAGGCTGCGAAACACTGAAACTGACTTGCATGTTCCACTTTTCAAAACGTCAAAAGGGAAAAAGTCTATTTCATTTCGTGGACCTAAGTTTGGAACAAATTAAACTTGGATGTCAAACATGCACCCTCTCTTCCTACCTTCAACAAAATGTTAAACGAGCCATTGCAGAGGGTTTGATTTCACTTTTCTTTTGATTTAAATTCGCATAATTTTGTTATGGAAATTTTTAGTTTTTTTATTGCTATTTAACTTAAGTTAGCAACATTTGTATATTAGGTTTTTACTTTGCAGTCTTTTTGCACGGCCCCCTGTAAAGCAGTCTTCACAGGACTGACGGGGCTACCGTGGTTAAATAATATAAAATGAATGAATGAATGAATGAATGAATGAATGAATGAATGAATGAATGAATGAATGAATGAATGAATGAATGAATGAATGTATGTGCCTAAACAGCATCGTTTTCTTTCTGACAAGAATAGTTTAATGGAAACACGTCCGTTTTCATGCTAAGCCATTTTGTTGAAAACGGAGCGATGTAAACGGGTCAAGATCATCTGAAAACAGAGAAATTTGAAAAAGGAGACATTTAGGGTGTGTTTGATTAGTAATTTCAAACATACCAAATCCTGAAAACAGTAGACTTCGCAGTGACGGAAATATTAATTTCTCAATCAAACACAAAAATCTTAAAAACAATAGGTTTTGGATTCACAATTGCGATTTGCTAATGAAAATGAAGTTGTCTACAACAACTACTACTTTTGGAACAACTACTTTTGGAGCAGAAGGTTCAGAAGGCCTTCCAAACCTACCAGACCTACCGCTCTGAGAATTTCGGAGTCAATCAAACACAAAGTCCGAGTCTACTAAGTCTACCGTTTTCAAAATTGGTACCAATCAAACACACCCTTAAAAACGGAATCATTGCCTCAAGAATCTCTGAGTTCATTCAATTTCGTCAAATAAAATAGAGGACACACATTATGGCTAGTTGTGCTGAAGGCATGAAGTCGATTCTTGCAGCTTTAAAACAAAATATTCTCACATCAGAGACCTGTCACAAAATTCACCCTTGCTGGTCTAGAGCCTTTGAAATGGAAAATGGACGTTTCAACAGGACGAGAGGCATAACTTACCAGCGCTTTATTTCTTTTGAGCATTTTCTCAACCGTTGCTTTATCTCCATTCGTTGCTGCTGCAATTATTACTTCATCAGATAATTCACTGCGGTCGACAGATACACCCAGCATGCCTTCAATTAGCGCTCCCAGCAGCAAGTCAGACAACTTATCTGTAAAGAAAGACACAGATGAATCCTAAGTTGTACCATAAATGCAGCGAGTGCCACAAAATTTTTCCCCGTCTTGTGTGACTGGAGTAGCCTGCGTGCAGCCTGCGTGAAAATAGAGTTCAAAGCAGAGTTTGACGCTCATTCCACTACTGCGTGCACAAGAAGCACCAGAAGGAGCTGGCTTTGAGGCAACCTCTGATTTTGACGTTCCTGTCCTGTAAGTTTGCAATTAATGGCCAGATTTGCTCAAACAAGGTCTCAAACTCTTGTGGCCAGTCAATATTCCATTATCAAAACAGAAAAATGTCGTTTCTCAACAGCGTACAAATGGGGACAAATTTTCTGGGATGGCATGTAGTTGGTACACTAAAATAAACTTCAAAATAACCATTGTTTAGAAGGAAGGACGAATAAAATGAAACTGTTTGGCTAAGAACTAACCTAAATTTCAAATCAATTTTTCGACAACTTAAAGACAGAAAAAAAAACAACCCAGTTATTTTTGTACTAGTTTGCGTTTTCAGTATTCAAGAAAGGTGACCAAATAAAAAATCTCCCAGAAGTTGGCTGTCAAAAATGCGAAGCTCAGCTCGGCGCCCCAAAATATTTATGTCTACATGCTCCACTTATAAATACACATGATACAAATATCTTATGCAAGGATAACTCAGTGGTGGCGCACTGACCTACCAATCTAAAAGTTCGTGGTTTGAGTTCCCGTCTTAGCAAACCTGTAACCTAGAGTGAGGAGACCCACCAACCCTCTTGTAATTCTAGGCGAAAGGGATCACGAGGTATGGTCATAGCGAGAGGAAGGACCAGGCCACTGCTTCGATAAGCGTAGCTTTTCAGTTTTCCTAAACACTCTCTTAAAGGGAATCGACATAGTTAAAAGCTGGCCAGGGCCAAGAAAAAAAGAAGTCCTATTGTATTTGATGAAATTGACACGTGCGGTTTCATTGTGTAGCTAAGGAAACAATGGATGCGTAGGCATTTCTTTAGCCTATTTATAGCGGACACTCGATATAGCTATGTCTATTCCCTTTAAGATGCTAGGTAAAAACAAACCAATGAAGGATCTATCTACAGTTGCATGTTAATCCCTTTTAGGCTGTCACGTTTGTAGCATAGGGCTCAAATCTTTAAAATCTTTAAAAAGGTGGCTGTAAAATTATATTACATTTTTCTTTGGATTGAATGGCTTGAAAGGAACTTAGGGTACTTTGCTGTAATCTGCCGTGGCAAGTTTTTGATATCTTGATTATTTTCAAAGCGGCGTTTTTATGTTTGTTGAAAGAATTGATGGAAAATTTTGAAAAAAATAAAATCATCGTAAATCCTAATTCAATATATGAAAAATGATACAATCTTCAAGAAAACCATACTTGATGAAGGTCTACAATATGGTTGCAAGCACCTGTCGCTCTTCTGGTTTAGGATTCATAAATTTGATGACGTCACAGCCTCAAATATAATAAATGCCAGCCGCCATTTTGAAACTAATCAAGATATCAAAAAAGTTCCACGGCAGATTTACAGCAAAGTACCCTAAGTTCTTCTCAAACCATTCAATTCGAAGACAAATGTAATAGAACTTTACACCCACCTTTTTAAAGATTTGAGCTTTATGCTCACGTTTGTGAAAAGAAAACAGCACTGTTTCAACTTTTTTAGTTAAAGCACTTGTACCTTACGTATTTTCTGTCTTGGATAGTACTTGGATAAATCAATATTAAAAGAACCTTACCCTCAGAGCCACTGCTTACTGCCGTCGAGGCAGGAACCTTTTTTAAAGCCGCAGGGCTGAAAGTCCAAACTGGGCCAGCAAATTGAATTCTAACATCCCCATCACTGTCCACTAGAATAACTTTGCCAACTTTTCCAAGTGACTGCAAAAGTGAGAGAAGATAAAAAAAAATATTTCTTGAGCGTAAAAGACAAGAAAATAGCATTGAACGACAGATTCAAAGCTGATAGCATAGACAGGGAGACAGGAAGATTTCGAGCCACTCCGAAACGAGGTAAACCTGAAAGTCAGCGCATGCTCAGACGAATGTCGCCTATGCTTAGACAGGGTCAACCCCATTTTAGCCTCGATTTGAGCCTTTGTCGTTGTCTTTAAAGATGTCCTAACGCATTTGGATGGAATAAAAAAAAAATTTGGTTCCATTTGGCAGCGATAAGGCACTAAAATGCGTTCAAATGGAGTTTAGAAAATGCATTATCCAAATTCTAACGCGTTTTCAATCTAGTGTGAAACAGGCAGCGCTGAAGTGAAGCATTCGGCGTTCCAAATGGGGTGAACCAAGCTCTACTAAGCGACTGAATTGACGTAATTTGGGAGGGCAAAAACAAAACAAAAATTGAGAGATTCTCATTCATTTCTTAGAAGTAATGATGCACAATCAAGTAAATCTATTTGGGCAAACCTTCCCAACGAAATTTTTACCTAAAAATTTGTGCTGCCGTGAACCGGGTGAGTAAAAAAAGAAAGAATCCCCGTTTCAAAAGCAACTACCCCCTTCATAATAAAGATAATGATATTGACCAATATATCAATAATGGACAATAGTGGACAACCATTCAATAGCAGATATATTCAAAGGAATGTTAAAGTCTACATCACTCAGATCAGCCATTCCGTTCTGAAATTATGAGGGATTTTCTTTTAAAAAGTCCCTTCATGAAACCGTCAATAACAGCAGAAAACTACGATCAAATTTCTCTAATCTTCCCAAGAGGACAACACGTGCTACATGTTCAAATCATTGCTGTAAGGCAGAAATATTAGGAAGATGTTATAGAAATTTCAGACCGTTCTTGAAGGTTTTTTCTCGAGAAAGTCCCTCATAATTTCAGAACGGAATGCTCGATTGTAGTCAAGTAAATTTCAAAAACAAATCTGAACACGTCCACTATCAAATATTATATCGGTGAAATTATTGTCTTGATATCCATGGAGCAGTGGCCGTTCAAACGGGGATTGTTTTCTTGACTCACCCGGTAGCAAGAATCCGGTGTTCTCGGCCTCTGGTCAAACGAGGAAAACAAGAAAAATCTCACCCCTGTCATGCCATCCGACCATCCTCCATGCCCTTCTTGCATATTTTTAACGATTTCTTTGTTTGACATGACCAGAACTTTCTCACCTACAGAAAATGCTTCAACCTGAAAAGATCAAAGCTAGATTTGATCAAACTCAGTGCAACAAAAACATTTAGCATATTCACCTCTTAATCCCTTTTACTATTACCTCTGAAAAAGACCACTACTACAGCACAAGGTCTTTTCTTGACCATCTTGATGATATCCATCCCATCTCATTGAGGAATGCTGTTAGCTGTTTCTTTTAAATCTTAAATTTGTATTATCAATATTGTATGTTTTAACTGTATTTTTTAATAGCTTTTAACTTGTTGTGATACCTGGGACTCTGCAGTGAGTCTAACCATCTCATAAAGACCAATATTGGGAAGTTTTCTTTAATAAAATGAGGAAGAACTTTAACCCTAATCCATATGGGGGGGGGGGTGGAATCCACCCCCCCTCGAGGTTTTTCTTGCAGCGTTTTCCAACGACATCAGCTATGTCCCCCCAACCCCCCTGACTTTTATCAATTATCTATTAGCTACATTTTGATGAAAAAAAATTTGAACAATAGACCTCACAGGTCACGTGACATGCCCATATTTGGAAGCAGGTAACAGCAAAATCATTGTTTTTGATGATTTCAAGGGCAAGATTTGATCAAATTATGAAGTATTATATATCAAACGAATCAGCAAACAAAGGGCTTTAATTTGATACCGGAATTTCTGGAATTTGATGACGTCAGCATTTTTTTATTATGACGTCATTTTGGCCGCCATTTTGGCCTAATTAGCAAATTTTTTGAATTTTGTCCAACTTTTTCAATTAAAAACACTCCAATGATGCATTTGTGATGGATTATCACCAATTTGCCGCTTCTTTTTGTTTATTTTTACATGGAACAAGTTTATAGCATAAATTACGTCATCAGAATTGAATAATTTCTACCAAAATAACATTCCAAAATCGCTATTTACAATAAAATAACATTTTTCAGCAAGTATTCTGACTAACTAGACCAAAAACCGCATACATTTCCTGCAAAATCTTCTTTAAACTCAAATTTAAGTTGAGAACCTGATTTTCGTCAATTTTCAACTTTATGACGTCACTGTGACGTCATAGGGCGTGGCAACCACACCCAAATTGTGCTACATGTTACAAATTACTTGCTCTATAACTGTGCCAAGTTATATTGCATTCTGGTTAGTCTAAGGCTGTTTTCAGAGGGGGGGGGGGGGTGGAATCCACCCCCCCCCATAAATGGTAGCTTGAAAAAAGCCCATATGGATTAGGGTTAAGCTTAGGTTGTTGATATTAAAAATTGCAGCGATAGAATTCGTAGGTTTACGGGCTAGCCACAGTGCCATGTTGAAAATCAACAAAATTTGACTACAACCAATCGTGAACAGAGCCTTGAAATGCCTTAGAATTTGTGGGAATTTTGTGCTTTTAGAAGCTACCTGGTTTTGAAGCATTCTCCAAAATCACCATCAAAGATCATACTCCAAAATCACATCCAAAATCACAAAAAATTATTATCAAATAGAATCTTAATGATTCACGTAAATTGGCTTATTGTGTCCTTGATAGCATAGCCTCAAAATCTAAAAAAAACATTGCATGGATGGCTAATGCATCTTTTGTTTGATTACATGGCTTGAAAGGAACTTCAGGTACGTTGCTATAATCCTACATGTAGCATACCTAATAACTTGATTATTTTCAGAATTACAGCGGTTTTCTTTTTGTTGAAAGAACTCGTGTAAAGTTTTGAAAAAAAATAAATGAAAACCATAGTTTATGAAGGTCTACAACATGGCAGTAAGCAGAAATCTGCAGCTATTCTTGTTTACTATGTAGCAATTTGATGATGTCACATTCTCAAAACCGGCCCAAGCAAAGAAGACGCTGGAATTCTGAAACTAATCAAGATATCAGAACTGTTACATATAGAATTATAGCAAAGTACTTGAAGTTGCTTTCAAGCCATCAAATCAAACAAAAAATGCATTAACCAGCCATGCAATGTTTGTTTTAAGATGCCAAAGATTTGGAGGCTATGCTGTCCTTCATGAAGAACTCCTCAGTTGTGCTTTCACATAAAATCGCAAATCACATATATCTGGCTGAAAATACCATGTTTTTTTAATTAGATAATTTTGGTCCTTGACACAAATGTACACAAAATTTAAAAATCGGTAATATCATCAAATTTTGGTGATCGTCCAAAAACGTGTCAGTTTTTTTTACTCACCTGGTAAAAAAGAGCAGTTGGCGCGGGGGGGAGGGGTAATTGGGCGATGACAGGTTACGTTACCTTCTTTATGCAGGCTGGGTTGAAAACGCATTCTTCAGTGCGAATTTCTCCTTGCAATAACATTGCCAATACACTTCCTCCGCCAAGTTTATATTCAATTCCAATATCACCACTTGGGAAAATCTTGGAAATCTTTCCAATGCGACCGATTCTCTGCAAAATAGGAAATCTTCGATGAGAAAACAGAAATTGTGTTAAATGCGCATGACATTTGTTGGGTCTAGCGCTGAAGAGATCCGGGATGCGGGATATGCCATCACCTTAGGGCCAATGATTATTTTAGCAAAAACTTTATCATGTCGAATATTAATTACTTGAATGATATCAACTAAACATCATCTACCGCCCTACCGGTGCGCCAAAAAGTTAGATTAGTTCTCTCTGGATTAGTCAATGGGCAGATTAGCGTCTGCCGGGTCAACCGTCAAGTGGCTAATAAATAACAGGAAGCCATTGTGAAAATATCGCTGCTAATTTATTCTTAAAAAAACCGCAGCCTATGACAGAATGAAAACCAGTTTTCAAAGAGCAATCCAAATGTTTCCTACCGCTCATGGAAAAATGTGCCGCTTTCATTGTTTTCGACTATTCAAGGATGCCATTTTCGAATGCATCGTTTTCAATGTTTTCGACTGTTCACAAGACCCTGTTTTCGAATTTTTTCCCGTTAGAGCACAGGAGGCCTAGGAGGTTGACTTGAAGATAACAAGTTCAAAATTTACAATAATTCATTGTAATAACTTTGCGTTTCACTTGTTGCACCTCTCCACGGTTGTGTCTCCCTTTACTGACTTCTGCACTGCCTAATTGTTCGAATGCGATAATTCGAAATGAAAGTTGAATGCTAATGTCATATAAATAATACAAGGAGTGAAACTTCATATTTAGACGAATTATATAACATTTACTTATATAACATTAGTATATATAACATTAGTCAATAAAGGGATATACAATACAGACGTAGAGAGGTGCAACAAGTAAAACGAAAAGGTATTACAATTTATTATTTTTAATTTTGAACTTGTTATCGTCAAGTCAACCTCCTGGGCCGTATTTGGTTAGAGTCTCGTGTTTGATAGTCTTCTTTTCCATTTATGCCGGTGTAATTCATGTGAAGGCGAAATTGAACCGTAATAATTGTGTGCAATTTTCAAATTTTACCTGCATCGTTTGTATAATAATGATAATAATCAATTTATTTGCAGTTGGTGGTGGCTGTAGTTTACATGAAACTAATAAATACCAACTATCTAATTACAAAGTACAAGTTAAAACCAAAGTTCTATTTACAAATATTACCGTTACATTTTTCCACCTTCCAGTCTTTTATCATAGATTTAAACGTCTTGCTATTTTTTGCAGATTTTATGCTGTTTGACAAAGTGTTCCAAAGTATACTCTCTCTGAACCATAGTGAAATTGGTTCATATGAAGATGTTTTAATTTTTGGCAGCTGGAGGAGGTGCTTCATCGTTAGATTATACTTGACATCTTTGGTTATGAACAACTCTGACAAAAAGGCAGGGCTAATGGCATTTGTGGATTCATATATTTCGACCATTAGCTTTAACATATTCTTACGATGGACGCAGTCTTTAGTCATAACAGTCTTACCCTGGGAACGAGGTTGTTACCTGTCGCATGCTATCGTTTACACCACCATGCCCATTCTGTAAAACTTTCATTGTCTGCCAATCAACAGCAACACAAGCAGCATCTCCGACGGAAATATTGTTATCTGTTACGCTTGCAAGGCAACTTTCGTCTAAAAATAAAGATATGAAACCGGATGAATAAAATAATGTACCACCTACCGGGCGACCCAATAAAAGAGAAACCTTTTAAGAAACTATCAAAATATTTATTGTTTTACCCAACGGGGGGGGGGGGGAGTTCTTCCATAGTAAGATATCTGGGGATATGCCGCGCTCAAGGGTATACGAACAAACGAACGAACGAACGAAATAAAAGGAAACGAACGAAAAAAAGAAACGAAGATATGAACAGCTGCATACAAGTCCCTATTAGGTTGTCACGTTTGTTGGACAGAAAACAGCACTGTTTCAACTTTTTGATTTAACAGCATTTGTATCCTACACATTTTCAGTCTTGGATAATATATGGATAAATGAATCTAAAAAGAACCTTACCCTCAAAGCCTCCTCTTACGTCCGTCGAAGCGGGAACCTTTTTTAAAGCTGCAGGACTAAAAGTCCAATTTTGGCCAGCAAATTCAACTCTGACATCCCCATCATTGTCGACTAGAATAACTTCGCCAACTTTTCCAAGCGACTGCAAAAGTGAGGGGATATAAAAGAAATACTTCCTCAGCGTAAAATATAACAAAATAGCACTGAACGACAGATTCAAAGCTGATAGCATAGATATTTTCAACCCTATTTAAGCCTCAAATTGAGAATTATTCGGCGCGTTTGAAGACGTCCTATGGCATTTGGATGAAATAAATAAAACTTTGGTTCCATTCGGCAGCGATAACGCACCAAAATGCGTTCGAATCGAGTTTAGAAAATGAGTTATCCCATTTCGAACGCGTTTTCAATCCAGTGTGAACCAGGCAGCGCTGAAGTGAAGCATCCTGTGTTCCTTATGGTGTAAATCAATAAGCGACTAAATGCGCACTTGCTTATTCACTAAGCGACTAAATTGACGTTATTTGAGAGGCACAAACTAAACTAAAAGTTTAAGAGATTCTCAGTCATTTCTTAAAAGTAATGATGCACAATCAAGCCAATATATTTGGGCAAATTAACCCAACGAAATTTCCACTTGAAACGTTGCGTAAAAAAAACCAACCGGTTGAGTAAAAAAAAGAAAAATCCCCGTCTCAAAAGCAACTGCTCCATTGATAATAAAGACATTATTTGAGTAGGATTTATAACATTGACGTTTGGTAATTTTTCGAAAAATGAACAAATGGGCTAGACATTAAATACAGATAACGCCACTACACCATAAACTGGATATCGATGAACCATGTTTACAAGTATTAGCATGGTGAGGTGGCTCAGTTGGTGCAGCATCTGCCTAGATTGCAGGAGATCCCGACTTCGATTCTCGGTCTNATTATTTGAGTAGGATTTATAACATTGACGTTTGGTAATTTTTCGAAAAATGAACAAATGGGCTAGACATTAAATACAGATAACGCCACTACACCATAAACTGGATATCGATGAACCATGTTTACAAGTATTAGCATGGTGAGGTGGCTCAGTTGGTGCAGCATCTGCCTAGATTGCAGGAGATCCCGACTTCGATTCTCGGTCTCATCACACTTTTCCCATTTTTCCATTTGTCGAAAAATTACCAAACGATAATAAAGACAATGATGTTGACCAAATATATCAATCAATAGTGGACATAATGAAATGAATTTTAAAGTATACATCACTGAGATCAGCCACTGCGTTCTGAAATTATGAGGGGTTTCTTAAAAACGTCCCTTCAAGAAACCGTCAAAAACAGCAGACAATTACGATCGAATTTCCCTAATATTTCTGCCCTAGAGCAATGACTTATAAATGCTTTAGAACACAGCATCCCTGTGGAAGGACGAAAGTTTCATCTATAGGAGCAAAACAAAATTATTCCAGGCGATTTCATCCAACCAAGAGAATAACACTTGCTACATCAAGTCATTGCTTTAAGGCGGAAATATTAGGTACCGTGTGTCCCAAAAAAAATTTACAGATTTGGTCAACCCTAACGATCAGAATTTGGCATGAATCAATCCTAAATCATTTTTAAAACATTACTCAATAGTTAACTTGAACAAAGATACCTTGTTTGTTGATATTGGTGCTTTGAGAGTTGAAATATTAATCTTCAAAGGACAAATTTGCCTCCACCTCCAAACCAGAGCTTTGGCGTTTTGGCCTAAGCAAGTTCTTGAAGCACAGGGAATAAGTCAACACTAGACTTGGAAAAGTTTTAACCAGGAGTAGAAAAATTAACAATTGCACAGCAGATGCGTTTTATAAAATATAATTTATGTGGTACTTATCATGAAGGGAGCTCCGAAGTAAACTTCGTTCTTTTGAATATCCACAATTTGTTTCACTTAAAATGGATGAAGTTGACTTCGGAGCTCCCTTGATGATAAGCGTCACGTAAATTATATTTAGTGAAACGCATTTGTTGAGCGGATTTTAATTTTTCTCCTACTGGTTAAAAGTTTTCCAAGTCTATTGTTGACGTATTCGCTGTGCTTTAAGAATTTGCTTAGGCCAAAACGCCAAAGCTCTGGTTTGGAGGTGGAGGCAAATTTGTCCTTTAAAGATTAATACATCTACTCTCAAAGCACCAATATCAACAAACAAGGTATCTTTGTTCAAGTTAACTATTGAGTAATGCTTTGAAAATTATTTCGGATTGATTCATGCCAAATTCTGATCGTTAGGGTTGACCAAATCTGTAAATTTTTTTTTGGGACACCGGTAGATTTTATTGCAATTTCAGGCCATTTTTGAAGGTTCCTTGAAGGGGCTTTCTAGAGAAAATCCTTCATAACTTCAAAACGGAGTGGCCGATTGTAGTCCAGTAAATTTGAAAACATATTTGAACAAGTCCACTATCCAATATTATATCTGTGAAATTATTGTCTTGATATGCAGAGAGCAGTGGCCGTTCAAAGGGGGATTGTTTTTTTACTCACTTGGTAGCAAAAACACGGTGTTCTCAGCCTTTAGTCAAACAAGGAATTAAAGAAAAGCTAACCCCTGTCATTTCATTTGACCATTCTCCATGTCCTTCTTGCATATTTTTAACGATTTCTTTGTTTGACATGACCAGAACTTTCTCACCTACAGAAAATGTTTCAACCTGAAAAGATCAAAGTTGGATTCGATCAAACTCAGAGCAACAAAACCATTTAGCATTTTCACCTCTTAATCCCTTTTATTTTCACTTCTGAAAAAGACCACTACCACAGCACAATGTCTTTTCTTGACCATCTTGATGATATCCATCCCATCTCATTGAGGAATGTTTTTAGCTGTTTCTTTTAAATCTTAAATTTGTATTATCAATATTGTATGTTTTAACTGTCTTTTTATCCTTGTTATAATCTAAACATTTTTCATTTTTTGTTTTCTTAAATAGCTTTTAACTTGTTGCGATACCTGGGACTCTGCAGTGAGTCTAACCATCTCATAAAGAACGATGTTGGAAAGTTTTCTTTATTAAAATGAGGAGCAATTTTAAGCATAGGTTCGTGATATTAAAATATGCAGCGATAGAATTCGTAGGTTTACGGGCTAGCAACAGTGCCATGTTGAAAATCAATAAAATTTGATTACAACCAATCATGAACAGATCCTTGGAATGACTTAGAATTTGTGGAAATTTGTGCTTTTAGAAGCTACCTGGTTTTGAAGCATACTCCAAAATCACCAGGAAAGATCATACTCCAAAATCACAAAGAATTATTATCAAATAGAAACTTTATGATGCACGTGCCAAGGTTAAAACATCAAAGAGCTTTGGGATTGACAATATCTCTAGCTACTTTATGAAGCTTGCTTTGCCTCTTATTTAAAATTCCCTGGCTTTCTTGTTTAATTCATCCATTGAAACCAGCCAGTTTCCAGACTCATGGAAAGTGGCTAGAGTTACTCCAATTTTCAAAGATGGAGACAAGACTGAAAAATCTAACTATCGCCCAATATCAGTCTTACCTGTCATCTCAAAGCTCTTTGAAAAACTTGTTTTTGACCAACTCTATCAGCATATGAAAGAAAATGGTCATTTTTCATCTGACCAATCGGGGTTTTTGCGCCTTCATTCCACACTAACTTGTTTGCTTAAAATGAGCGATGACTGGTACAACGGGCTTGATCTTGGTAAGCTTGTTGGATTAGTATTCATTGACCTAAAAAAGGCATTTGATACTGTTGATCACGAAATTCTCTGTAAAAAGCT
>REGM01000031.1:1364928-1393205 GCA_004194415.1 Aurelia aurita
ATAATCATAATCATAATCATAATCATAATCATAATCATAATCATAATCATAATCATAATCATAATCATAATCATAATCATAATCATAATCATAATCATAATCATAATCATAATCATAATCATAATCATAATCATAATCATAATCATAATCATAATCATAATCATAATCATAATCATAATCATAATCATAATCATAATCATAATCATAATCATAATCATAATCATAATCATAATCATAATCATAATCATAATCATAATCATAATCATAATCATAATCATAATCATAATCATAATCATAATCATAATCATAATCATAATCATAATCATAATCATAATCATAATCATAATCATAATCATAATCATAATCATAATCATAATCATAATCATAATCATAATCATAATCATAATCATAATCATAATCATAATCATAATCATAATCATAATCATAATCATAATCATAATCATAATCATAATCATAATCATAATCATAATCATAATCATAATCATAATCATAATCATAATCATAATCATAATCATAATCATAATCATAATCATAATCATAATCATAATCATAATCATAATCATAAACTTATTTACAGTTGGTTTATTTTTAGTTAATAAAAACTAATTAGATGCTGAAGATGCTCGCAGCATACCATTTGAAGATGCTCGCGGGACACTGCTGTAATATAGTGATCACGTGATATGACAATTTAATAGTGAGGAATGCGGGAGATTGGTACCACATTGTATATATGAGCACGGAAGCATGATGTGACTACCTATCTAAATATGCCTCATCTTTAGCCTTAACCCTGCGGTCACTAAGACACCATAACCCCTATCCAAAATTTGGCCACAAACCCCCCACCCCGTGGCTTTACCTATCTTTAAAATGTCTTTTTGCGTATTTTTGTCAAGGACCAATAAGATTAAAAAGACGTCGAAACTACGGCATGAAAAACCAGGTTTTGAGCAACAGTACTTTGAAAAATTACATTAATTTTAGCCAAAAGCTACTTATAGCGACTTCATGTGAACATTCTGGTCACAAGTCATACGTAGACTTATGACCTTTCGTCCCTTGTTTTCCTGCGCTCTTTGATTTGTTGATATCTCTCCGGTCAATAGGAACTATAACATTACTATGAAAACGTGGGTACACTTTAGGCCCGCGCAGAGTGAATCCGTATCCATCAGTGAAATTGATATATCTTGTTTGTACAGAGGGAGATTATTGCTTGAAATGTATGCAGTTTGTATTTAGTAGGTCAGGAAAACATCATTCTTTGTATTAACAGTTTGTTTTCCTCTGTTCAAACTCTTTAAACCAGCCTTTGGAGTGATTTTGTGGCAAGACGTGGGTGTATGAAAACTCCCGTGAAAAAATTGACCTATAACTTGCGCGAGTTCTCTTAACGCCCTGCCACAAAATCAATTCATAGTCTGGTTTAAAAAGCTTGAACAGAGGAAAACAAACTGTTAATAACAAGAATAACGTTTCTTTGACCCAATAATTACAAAGTGCATTCATTTTAAGCAATAATCTTCCTCTGTACAAACAAAATAAATCAATTTGACTGATTCACTTTGCGAGGGCCTAAAGTGTGCCCACTTTTTCATAGTAATGTTATGAGTCCCTATTGACCGGAGAGATATCAACAAATCAAAGAATGCAGGGAAACAAGGGAAGAAAGGTCATAAGTCTAGGTCATACGGTCATAGGTCATGAATGTCTTTCTTGACCACACAAAGGAAAATGCTGACGGAAGCAATATTGGTTGCTGATTTTAGATATTGAAAAGTTAATACCCAGAGCAATTAGCAGACCAAATTGAGGTGATCTACCTACCATAAGTCTAGGTCTAGGTAGGAGGGCCTTTTTGCCTCACAACTAACATAGGTCATGCCAAAATAGGACAAAACAATATTTTCTCTACCTGCATCATTGAGGTAGGCCTCGTAACGTGCTTCCGATATTAGACGAGTTAGAAGCTGTCATGTTTGGAATTTGTGAATTTATGAACCCTGATATTTCCTTCTCAGCAGACTATTAGGGGGACAATGGCTGCCTCAACTCCACCCGGTGTCGTNATGCCAAATTCTGATCGTTAGGGTTGACCAAATCTGTAAATTTTTTTTTGGGACACCGGTAGATTTTATTGCAATTTCAGGCCATTTTTGAAGGTTCCTTGAAGGGGCTTTCTAGAGAAAATCCTTCATAACTTCAAAACGGAGTGGCCGATTGTAGTCCAGTAAATTTGAAAACATATTTGAACAAGTCCACTATCCAATATTATATCTGTGAAATTATTGTCTTGATATGCAGAGAGCAGTGGCCGTTCAAAGGGGGATTGTTTTTTTACTCACTTGGTAGCAAAAACACGGTGTTCTCAGCCTTTAGTCAAACAAGGAATTAAAGAAAAGCTAACCCCTGTCATTTCATTTGACCATTCTCCATGTCCTTCTTGCATATTTTTAACGATTTCTTTGTTTGACATGACCAGAACTTTCTCACCTACAGAAAATGTTTCAACCTGAAAAGATCAAAGTTGGATTCGATCAAACTCAGAGCAACAAAACCATTTAGCATTTTCACCTCTTAATCCCTTTTATTTTCACTTCTGAAAAAGACCACTACCACAGCACAATGTCTTTTCTTGACCATCTTGATGCTATCCCTCCCATCTCAATTGAGGAATGTTTTTAGCTGTTTCTTTTAAATCTTAAATTTGTATTATCAATATTGTATGTTTTAACTGTCTTTTTATCCTTGTTATAATCTAAACATTTTTCATTTTTTGTTTTCTTAAATAGCTTTTAACTTGTTGCGATACCTGGGACTCTGCAGTGAGTCTAACCATCTCATAAAGAACGATGTTGAAAAGTTTCCTTTATTAAAATGAGGAGCAATTTTAAGCATAGGTTCGTGATATTAAAATATGCAGCGATAGAATTCGTAGGTTTACGGGCTAGCAACAGTGCCATGTTGAAAATCAATAAAATTTGATTACAACCAATCATGAACAGATCCTTGGAATGCCTTAGAATTTGTGGAAATTTGTGCTTTTAGAAGCTACCTGGTTTTGAAGCATACTCCAAAATCACCAGGAAAGATCATACTCCAAAATCACAAAGAATGATTATCAAATAGAATCTTTATGATGCACGTAAATTGGCTTCTTGTGTCCATTATAGCATAGCCTCAAAATCTAGAAAAAACATTGCATGGATGGTTAATGCATCTTTTGTTTGATTTTATGGCTTGAAAGGTTCAGATACGTTGCTATTTGTAGAAATGCTACATGTAGCATTTCTAATATCTTGATTATTTTCAGAATTACAGCGGTTTTCTTTTTATTGAAAGAACTGGTGTAAAGTTTTGAAGAAATTAAAATAATCGTAGATCCTGAATTAAAATTTGAAAAAATGGTACAATCTTCAAGAAAACCACAGTTTATGAAGGTCTACAACATGGCAGTAAGCAGAAATCTGTAGCTTTTCTTGTTTACTATTTAGCAATTTGATGATGTCACATTCTCAAAAATGGCCCAAGCAAAGAAGACGCTGTAATTCTGAAAATAATCAAGATATCAGAACTGTTACATATATAATTATAGCATATTACTTGAAGTTGCTTTCAAGCCATCAAATCAAACAGAAAATGCATTAACCATCCATGCAATGTCTTCTTTAAGATGGCAAAGATTTGGAGGCTATGCTGTCTTTTACGAAGAACTCCCTCAGTCGTGCTTTTACATAAAAATTTGCAACTCACATATATCTGGCAGAAAATACCATGTTTTTTAAAATGCTTTTTTCAGATTAAGGTTGTTCATGCTTTAATGTCATTGTATGTCATTGACTCTCTCCCGGAAGAACAAAATAACTATTACCAATTAAATAATTTTGGTCCTTGACACAAATTCACAAAAAATTAAAAAATCGGTAATATCATCAAATTTTGGTGATTGTCCAAAAACGTGCAAGTTGTTTTTTACTAACCAAACAGAGCGGTCGGCGCGGGGGGGAGGGGGTTATTGGGCGATGACAGGATACGTTACCTTCTTTATACAGGCTGGGTTGAATACGCATTCTTCAGTGCGAAGTTCTCCTTGCAATAACATTGCCAATACATTTCCTCCGCCAAGTTTATATTCAATACCAATATCACCACTTGGGAGAACCTTGGAAACCTTTCCAATGCGACCGATTTTCTGTAAAATAGGAAATCTTCGATGAGAAAACACAAATTGTGTTAAATGCGCATGACATTTGTTGGGTCTAGCACCGAAGAGATCCGGGATGCGGGATATGCCAACACCTTAGGGTCAATAATTATTTTAGTAAAAACATTATCATTTCGAAGATTAATTACTTGAATGATATCAACTAAACATCATCTACCGCCCTAATAGTGCGCCAAAAGTTAGATTAGTTCTCTCTGGATCAGTCAATGGGCAGATTAGCGTCTGCCGGGTGAACCGTCAAGTGGCTACTAAATAACAGGAAGCCACTGTGAAAATATCGCTGCTAATTTATTCTTAAAAACACCGCAGCCTATGACAGAATGAATACCATTTTTCAAAGAGCAATCAAATGTTTCCTACCGCTCATGGGAAAATGTGTCGCTTTCATTGTTTACGACTATTCAAGGATGCCGTTTTCGAATGCATCGTTTTCATTGTTTTCGACTGTTCACAAGACCCTCATTGGAAATTTGTCCGTTAGAGCACAAGAGGCGCAAGAGGTTGACCTGACGATAACAAGTTCAAAATTTACAATAATTCATTGTAATACCTTTGCGTTTCACTTGTTGCACCTCTCCATGGTTGTGTCTCCCCTTTTTGACTTCTGCACTGTGTAATTGTTCGAACACAATAATTCGAAATGAAAGTTGAATGCTAATGTTATATAAATAATACAAGGAGTGAAACTTCATCTTCAGGCGAATTATATAACATTTACTTATATAACATTAGTATATATAACATTAGTCAATAAAGGGAGACACAATATAGACGTGGCAACAAGTCAAGTCAACCTCCTGGGCCTCCTGCGGTTAGGGTCCCATTTTTGATCGTCTACTTTTTAAATTATGCCGGTGTAATTCGTGTGGAGGGGAAATCGAACTGTAATAATTGTGTGCAATTTTCAAATGGTACCTGCACAGTGTGAATAATAATAATAATCAATTTATTTACAGTTGGTGATGGCTCTAGTTTACATGAAACTAATAAATACCAACTATCTAATTACAAAGTTGAAGTTAAAATCAAAGTTCTTTTTACAAATATTACAGTTAAATTTTTCCGCCTTCCAGTTTTTGATCAAAGTTTTAAACATCTTGCTATTGTGTGCCGATTTTATGCTGTCTGACAAAGTGTTCCAAAATATTCTGCCTCTGAACGATAGTGAAATTGGTCCATGTGAAGATGTTTTAATTTTGGCAGCTGGAGGAAGTTCTTTATCGTTACATTATACTTGACATCTTTGGTTATGAACATTTCTGGCAAAAGGCAGGGCTAATGGCATTTGTGGATTCATATATTTCGACCATTAGCTTTTGCAGATTCTTACAATGGACGCATTCTTTAATCTTTAACAGTCTTACCCTGGGAACGAGGTTGTTACCTGTCGCATGCTGTCGTTTGCACCACCATGCCCATTCTGCAAAGCTTTCATTGTCTGCCAATCAACAGCAACACAAGCGGCATCTCCGACGGAAATCTTGTTATCTGTTACGCTTGCAAGGCAACTTTCGTCTAAAAATGAAAATATGGAACCGGATGAATAAAATAATGTACCACCTACCGGGCGACCCAAGTAAAAAGAAACTAACCTTTTAAGAAACTATCAAAATTTTATCGTTGTACCTATCTTTAAATTGTCTTTTTGTGTATTTTTGTCAAGGACCAATAAGATCAAAAAGACGTCGACACTACGGCATGAAAAACCAGGCTTTGACCAATAGTACTTTGAGTCAAAGTCAAAATGTTTTCATAAGAATTCCAACCTAATACAGGGAATCGTATGCAACCCAGGAAAAGCAAAATGCTTATCTAACCTGGGCCGCTTAACAAATAAAACAAAGTACAGCATATTATATAAGGGATACAAAACTAAAATACAAGGAAATACGCGATGGAAAATATTAAGATACAGATTGGCTTTGCGATTTTATAATTATAGATGTGATAAATCGTTAATATTTGGAAAGAATATCTATTTTTAGTTTGTTAACAAAATGTTTTTGAGAAGAAACATATCATCATTTTAGCCAAAAGCTACTTCTTGCGACTTCATGTGAAAATTCTGGTCATAGGTCATACGTGCTTTGTCAAGGACACAAGACACCAATTTAAGTAGTTACCCCCAAATTCACCCCCCTCTAGTTGATTTTTGCTGATAACTCGGCAAGAAAGATTTTATCACTGAAACTTTTCGAGTTTCAGCAGCTACCTATCGTGCAAACTTTCCGTCAAATTTTATATAAATATTTTAACAAATGAGGGGAAGGGCAATAATTTTCTAGGGCCAAACCTGTCAAAATTGCAAATTTGAACATTTTAATTTTCGTTAAAAATTTCTAAATTGCAATTTTATGCAAATTTCTTATGAAGAAGAGCGCTATTTGATGTGATCTATCGTAAATGCTATGCTTGGATGGAAATTGTGCTCCAAATAAGATTTCATGGCATTTTCCCTCATTTTGGCTGATTTTGACGCTTTTCTTGACCACACAAAGGAAAATTCTGACGGAAGCAATATTGGTTGCTGAGTTTAGATCACTTTTTACATATTTGAAAAGTTAATGCCCAGAGCAATTAGCAGACCAAATTGGGGTGATCTACCTACCGTAAGTCTAGATCTAGGTAGGAGGGCCTTTTTGCCCCACGACTAACATAGGTCATGCCAAAATAGGACAAGTGAAATAGCCTTGTACTTTTCTGAGAAATTACGGTAAAATAATATTTTCTCTACCGAGTGAGTCAGAAAAAACAATATCCGTGTGAAAGGCCACTGCTCCCTGGACATCAAAACAATAATGTTGACAAATACATCATTTAATGGTCGACGTGTTCAGATATAATTTAATATTTACCTGACCGAAATCGGCCACTCCGTTCTGAAATTATGAGCGATATTCTCGAGAAAGGCCCTTCAAGAAACCTTCAAAACAGGCCAAAAATCACGAGCAAATTTTCCAAATACTGTTGCCTTACAGCAATGACTTGCACACTTGCACATGCTTTAGCAAGTGTTATCCTCTTGGGAGGATAAAAGCTCCGAGAATAATGCTGTTCTGTTCCCAGGGATCAGGGATGGCACTTTAATCTTCCCAAAGGGATAAGACGTGCGAAAGCATGTAGAAGTCATTGTTGTAAGGCAGAAATATGACGGAAATTTGGTCGTTATTTTATGCCGTTTTTGAAGGTTTCTTGGAGGGGCTTTCTTGGAAAAATCCTTCATAATTTCAGAACGCAGTGGCCAATTTTAGTCAGGTAAAATTTAGAATTTATTTGAACATGTCCACTATTAAACAATATTATTACCAATATTATTGCCTCGATATCTAGGGAGCAATGGCCTTTCTAACGAGGATTGTTTTTTCTGACTCACTCGGTACCTGCAGCATTGAGGTAGGCCTCCTAATGTGCTTCCGATATTAGACGAGTTAGAAGCTGTTATGTTTAGAATTTGCGAACTTATGCATCTTTAACCATTTTTCAAACCCTTTCAGTAGATTATTGGGGGAACAATGGCTGCCCCAACTACACCCAGTGTCATTGGCCCTAAAAATTAGCCCCTTAAAGAAGCAAAAAAAATATATATATATTGACCTAAAACGGGTAGATGCTGATCATAAAAATTTCCTCCTGATCCAGGCCTGACAACTGCTAGATCTACCTATAAGATAAAGAAAGGCATTACTAGTAGCTGTGTTCTGGAAAAAAGCTTAAAGATATCAATTAAATCATCGTCTGTAGAGTAGCATCGCCCCCTTTTGTCACCCTACATTTTAGGCCGCCAGCCGCCGCTGTTTTCAAACTCTGTAGAAAAGAGCTTGGGCCTAGCATGTGACAAAAAACCCGCGAAAGTTCTTCGCTTACGCCCCTTTTTGATTGGAAACAGACTTCGTTGTATTTCTCTCGCTTACAAAGCAAGATTTCAGAATGTTTCCTTAGGCATACCTGCTATGGAAATGTAGGTATCTTCTAAATTCAAGTTGTTTATTTTCTTGGCAGCAAATTTTTCTTCGTTCTGCGACCACAGTTTTCAAGCAAAATAACGGTGAAATGTTTCAAACATTAACCTCATCATTCCATTAAAACACTTGAAGAAACCTTCAAGTTTCAGCAAAATAGGTCATAGAATTTTACACCAACCTTTTTAAAGATTTGGAACTTATGCTCTTTTAAGCAGGCTTTTCACAGTGGACCAAATATGGGAATTTGTGGAAATAGTTATTGTTTGAGAATGTTCAAGGATATTTTCAACCTTCACCTCAATCTGGACATAATGAAATAGAACTTTTCTAATTTTTCAAATTTTGGGGATGTGGATCAGACTTCAACGAAACGCCAAACTGGGATTCTCTCCATAAAATCCAAACGGGAAATGCAGGGAACTATATAATACTTTGGTTCATTTCTTTCTTTTTTACTTTAGCCAATTCAAAAGTATGTAAAATTTTGCCATCAAATTAATCACATTGTGAATTTACGAAAAAGAAAGTGATCTAATTACAGGTATATAAAATTTACAGGCAAAAGCTAAAAATGTAGTCTAAAAACACCCTAGGTCAAAAATGGCAGGAATAGCATTAAAAAGGTCAATATGACCTTGTTTCCATAATGGTCCATCCAGAGATGTTATTGAAAAGAAAATGTTTTCATGAAAAAAAAAGAATTTTGTGTTAAAAACTGGAAAAATTCAGTCTGAAAAATGTCTTTTCCAAACTGCACAGCCCTTAGGAGTACAGTAAATCCCCGCATATAAGAACATACTTTTTTGAGAGCCAGGCTGAATTAGGTTCTTGTTTCAAAGGTACTTGGATCAATTTCAGGGTATAAAGGTTCTTATTCGAAAAGTCCCTTGTGTAAACCTTTTAGGAGTTACTATCAAGAGATCAACCATATTATTTGTTTTGGCAATGTTATTAAGGACTCAATAATTAATGCTACGGTTACAAAGAGCAGGGGAGGAGGTTCAGATTTTAACAGCCAACTGGGACAACAAATAAACTTAACAAGGATGATAAAAAAATCAAATTTATTACCCTTGTAATAAGAACATATATTTTCATCAAACTGAAACAGGCTCTTAATTACGAGGTGCATAATTTAGGAAAAATAGCCTGTAGGTTCTTATTTTTGTAGGTTCTTATATGCGGGGATTTACTGTTTATACAAGTGTGTACAACAGAATGATGCACTATCGAGTTTAAGAATACTTTGAACACTTAGTAGATTTATTACCTGTCCCTTGAAGCAAACTCTGTATTCAGCACGGACGTTACTCGAATTCCAAGCCACTTTTGCACCAGTTCCTTTTCCATCGGACTGAAAATATTGAACAAACAATGTTAGTGAGAAAGCAAGAAAGTAAACTTCTCACAGTCTAAATTGGAAATTGTACCTTGTTTTTGCTACAGCCTAAACGCTCGCAGAGTTCTGAACTACTCTCGAGTCCCGAATAAACGCCCCCCCCCCCCGCTTATTAAATTTTTGAAAAAAATCCACCCAGGACAACCTTTTTCCAGATTTCCCGTATATCAATAGACCTTTTTACTTGCCAGAAAAGAGGCTTGGATCGAGCGTCCAAATCTGGTAAATATTGTGAAGCAAGGAAAAGCAGGATCCCCGTTCTCAGTAGAAACACTGCTAGCTGTGGCATTAAGTTGCCTCGGATCTCGGAACACTTTTCAGAGAGTTAATCATGGATAACTTTAAAAGCTGTGTTTAATTTTATTCAAAATCATGTACCAAACTCGTGAAATGAAAATAGTCGCGGAACTTTTTGAGTATGAATTGGCACGATCCCTTTGGTAGAAACTTGCTACAAAGGTGTTTCTAATTTTTGAAATGTTTTGAAGAGCATAGCGAAACAAACATTTTTTGTATTTAGGTTTGAATTTTACAATTGATTTTTGAAGACAGAAATTTGTTAGAAAAGTACCATCATGCAATTGTCTAAAACGGTCACAAAAAGGAAACATATTTGAACATGCTTAACGTTGCCTTGAAGCACACGTTTAGAGGATCGAAATAAGACTAAAATGGAAAAGATCTGTCAAATCTGAACCTAGAAAAATGAAGGTGTAAAGTGCGATCAAAATAGTGTCATCCCTCTACAGGTTATGTAAACAAAGGACAAATTTAGGCCCAACTTTAAAAATCAATATCTCCGCTTTCTGTTGACCAATCTTGAAAATGCTTGCAGCACATGGACCCCAAGGTTATGTTGCATGTCGCAAGCTCAAACTCAATTAGGAATTTAAAGCTTCAAATTTCGATATCTATTCCATGCCCTGGATCATAGTGATGCGGTCGAGCAAATTGCGTACTCCCCGTCAGAAATATGGCAATAGAAATGAACCATAAGCTGCGTTGGCAAAGTAAAAAATTGGTATTGGTTCCCCTGAGACCTATTTGATTTGATTCACCAGATCTTATTTTGAATATGCTCAATGAGCAGAACTCTTACTCATCGTTAAGGTAAACGAATTTTCAACCCAATTTTAGTTCTGCTTCTCCGGGGAGTCCCCATTCACCTCGATGATGCAGGAAGGCATACAAACCTCTCTGGTTTTGCCTTCAACGTGAACATGAAATGTTATGGCTCATAAATCTATTTCCAGATAACTAACTTCAAATGCCAAGCATGTAACTAGAATTAATAGAAATTGCCAGATTCAGAACTTTTTTCTCTGCGTTTACTCAAACGTCGGAACTTTTTTGGGACACCCCGTAAGGGGCTAAAATGATAACATTTGATTTTTTCAAAAGAATCCTCACCAAGGTTGTCTCTTTCCAATCATACAGTGATAAAATTTTTCCAGTCTGCCCATTGCCACCTTGCAACAAAATAACAAAGTCTTTATACTCTCACTTGACACTTGCTGAAGATTCACTTCAAAGAAATGACCCAAATGTTGCTACAACTTGTAAGAATGTGCAAGCACAGGCGTCGCCATGGGGTGGACTGGGGTGGACATGTCCACCCCAGTTTTTCTGAGGGTGACATTTATTACACCCCCCAGTAACGACCCCGCCGGGCATTAAAAAGACAGCGGGAAAAATTCCCAAATTATAAATTTTAGACCGGGATCACAAAAATCACGACGGGGAAGAGCAAAATTTCGGCGGGGAAACAAATTTTCTTGGCGGGTCATCATTTCACCTTGGCGGGGAAGCGTTTCAGCGGGGTCGTTAATGGGGGGTGTTTTATTCATCAGCAAAAACGGTGTAAAAAGACTGCGTAGACCTTTCAGAACATAATTCCTTACTAAATCCACCCCACTTTTTTAAGGTGGCGATGCCACTGATAACAAGTCTGCTTTTTTCGGAAATACAATACAAGGCCTTGTGAACATAAACATAAAATGTTGATAAGAATTCTTGCGAGGTATTAAAGACTACAAGATGCTTTGCACAAGATTTCTTAATAATATTTTCCAAGAACGTTTAGGCAAGAAAATTCTCAGTGTTACTGTACAGTTGTATCAGTGGCTTATAAGGATTCTTGCGAGGTATGACTACAAGATGCTTTGCACAAGATTTCTTAATAATATTTTCCAAGAACGTTTAGGCAAGAAAATTCTCAGTGTTACTGAACAGTTGTATCAGCTGCTTGTACATGCGGCTACAATTACTCAAATGTATACGAAGATATTGATAATAGATAAAATATATAGCCTTAAACATATAGCCTTGAAATATATAGCCTTGAATAGTTACCTAAGGCCTCTATCGTACCGTANCACAATTTTGGCGGAAGGCCATCTTGATATCAACTGCCCAATGCCATTAAAAAAACAGAAATCAAAAGTTGAAGGCCACTTTCACATTTTACCCCTTGAGACCCTAAACATATTTCTAAAACAAACCTATCTCCAAAACTTTCAACCATCCTTGAAAAGTTATGTTTCAGATCATGCTTTCCTTGGAAATAGCAGCTGCTACAAAGATCAAAGTCGTCACAAACCACACATTTCCATCTAAAGCCTTTGATTTTCTCTTCAAGGCAGCCATCACATGTAATGAAGTTATGGCAGATACCTGTAAAATAGATTACCACAAATAACATCAATATAAAGAATTGAGAGCAAATACAGTAGATTGTACTTTATACATTCAACAAGTCGTTCAGAATTGAACCCAATAATTTTCTGTGCAAAATTTTTCTTTGTTGATTGACAATTTCTGCAAACATGAAAACTCATGAAATACTTCATGGATGTTATCACCTTGCCATGTTTCTCAGTTGTTGCCAAGTTTAGGTTGCCATAATTGTTAGCACTCTCACCTTGCTTCTGCGAGGCAGGTTGTAACTTTGATTGAGCCCTTGCTTGGCTGCTTGGTACTACAGCAATTTTATTTGCTGGGCAGGCTGAAAGTTCCAATTTTGATACTCATTACTCTGCAGTTTTGAATTTATCATGCACATTGGTATGGATTCATCATTGTAAGTGTGACTTGCACAGAAAAACTAAATCTAGCTGAATTCTGGACATGAACATAAAGTTTTTGGAATTCAGTGTCTGTGAAAGATAACTCCAATTTTACACCAATAGCAAATAAAATGGAAAACGACATGAAGAAAGTTTTAGCCCAAAATATGACAAAACAATTATCTTAGGGTGATAAGCTCCTTTAAAAAAATTTCACTGGCAGAGAGAGATTTGTTCAATAGCAATCCAATTGTTCATTTAAATAGATTTTTCACAACAAGGCTTGGGAGCATTTTCCAATGATCTAAAGAGCCTTCCTCTACTTGCACCAATTGTTAGCATAGCATGTCCCCCAAATATGATTTTTTTTTCAAAAGACCTGGTCAATAAAAGTACAATTCTGTTGAAACTTTGGCGTTCTTGCAAAAGAAAGATATTCTGTAATAAAAAATTTCTGTGTAGTTTCTGGAAACAATCTTAGCTAAACTTTCAAAGATTCTTCATTTCATAGCAAGGTTTCGGACAGTCGATATAAATATCACCCAATAATCAATATAAAGATTATGAACATAGGCCTAATAATGTGATTGTGTTAAAACAAAATTTCTTTACCAACAGTTGCCGTGTCATAAAATCGTAGCTCTTTATCTAAACTGTATGAACTTTTGAATCCAACGTCCCACTGAACGATAACTTCATTGTTTGCAATCTCTGTCACTGTTCCCAAATAACCTTCTCCTCCATCCTGATTACCATATTTCCAGTTTGGACCGCGGACAACTCGAACCCCAGGAAGCAAGACTGACATCTCCTGTTTGTTTATGGTATGATACACCAACACCAATCTCAGGCAACCATCCAGATATATTTTACAACAATGATTTGTCTTTTTTCAGGCTGCAAAATGTTTTCATTTACCTTTCCCATAGATTCGTCTTTGATCCGCCATCACAACATCACATCGGGAAAACGAAAGTCGTCAGCCTCGCCTTGAAGCAAAGCTCAAACAGAAAATATGCGCAGAAATCAATGGCAGACATTCCTACGCAACTTCCTTCTTGGAACCGAGACAGTCTGGTACCCTCCCTGACGTCATTTTCGACTAGGGGACTGGGCTCCAGGGAAGCGGTCTAAAATAACGTCTGTTGTTCTGTTTGGGGCTGCGCAGGTTCAACGGATATTAATCAGTTGCAAAAACCTCAGAAGCGTGCTGCAAGAATTATAACAAGTAGCAGCTACGACGCCCCAAGCAGACCATTTATCGAAGGTTTGGGTTGGAAGACAGTCGAAGAACTTACTAAAAATGAGTCTGAAACAATGTTCTTCAAATCCTTAAATGGGCTGGCTCCGCAATACCTGTGCGACCTTTTCACAAAAAACTCACAATGTTCCTCTTATAGCCTCCGTAACACTGAGACAGACCTGAGGCTGCCAATGAAAAAAACAACCAATGGCCAAAAATGGTTTTCTTACAGAGGAGCAAAGTTGTGGAATAGCCTTACAGCTGAGTCGAAGCAGGCATCCTCCCTAAGTTCTTTCAAACAAACTATATAGGGTAATGATCGATTGTCTTTATTTTAATTGTGAATTTTGAATTTTGTAAATAGGGCTTTTAGCATTATGGTTTTTGTAATAGTTTTAAGATTTGGGTTATTGTAGTTTAGTTTAGTTTTAATTGTAAATGTATTTTATAAACAGAAAGAATGACGAATACTTTCCCGCCACACGCCAAAGCTGTTTTATTCGAGGTCTGGGTTGGAGAGAGAGTCTCTCTTTTGTTACGAGGCTTATGGGTCATAGGACATCTTTTTGGGTACATATTGGCTGGCCAATTATTTTTTATTTTCATCGTGAATTTAAAACCAACAGATTTGTAGAGCTCAATTTATCATTCGTTAAAGCCCCGTGGCAGCCATTTACCAGATTGGTGACAGAGAATTTAAGGTGAAGGCCTCAAAATATATCAATCACTTTGAATATCTTTGCTGAGACTGGAGAGGAGAGAATCCGCCAAACTTTGTTTTGACAACTTTGTTTTTTCCAAAGACAGGACAAACATTAACTAAACTTAAGTTATAGCCTGACGCAATTATCGACAAATAAAAACCTGTCTAGACACAAAACAAAAATTCGAACATTTGCAAATCAAAGCAGAAAAATTGCAAAAGTTTGAACCCGATTCAAAAAGAAGTTTTTAAATACTATCAAATAAATGAACTGAAATAAAGGAATCATTTTCAAGCAAGACAAAACAAGGCCGAAGTAATTTTCTTTGCAAAGCTTGCTTCAGAAGAAGAACATTGGCGTGTTTGCCAGGCTCTAATTCTAGTTTGAAGAAACCATCTCGTTCATCGCTGAGAAGACTATTTTGTTCTTCATGCGCTATCAATTTAGGAAAATGCCCCCCCCCCCCCACCCGTGTGCATTAACACCGTTATCGTTACCAGGTGAGTAATATTTACGATTAGAGCCAACAAAGAAGAATTCGCGACTTTTTGGAGGTTCAGAGAAAATGTGCCTCTCTCGTGCAGTAACAGCAACAGTGTACATACATTTTATACACACCATTGTTTTTACAAGGTTAGTAAGATTTCAGCCAATGACGGAAAATTCGCACATTTTGAGTTCGAGGGAGACTGTGCCTCTCTCGTGCAGTAACAGCAACGGTTTACATACATTTGATACATTTCAACCAGTTTGCGCTAACAATTCAATTCAGTTAAAGTGTAAAGTTTTGCTGTTTTTGTGAGGAACGATACCTTTGACTATATAGTGCAGGCTATCTTTTTGCCTTCTATGTCACTTAAGAGTTATCAAACAAACAGACAACCTTGATGATGATTTTCATATGCTGTAATATAAATAAAAATAATGCTAATAAACTACAACCCACTACAACGCCAAAATCAAGTATGCATATGTCCATGCTAAACATCTCTCGAAGCCCCGAGGGGTTTTGAGAAACAAGGGATACTGGGAGCTTTTAAGTAGACTGACGACGTGATTCCTTGTATTCGTTCAATGCTTTCAATCTTATGTTTTTATTGTCTCTCATACAAGGACTCACGACCAAACAGATTCTAAACAGAGACTAAAACCTGAAGAAACAATCGAATGTCTTCTATTCTTCGAAGGTCGAAAGAAAAGTCGAACGTCGCTTCGAACGTCGCTTAGCTTCGAAAAGTGGAACGTTGATCTAATCAGCCAATCAAACGCTAAGAATAGGCACGTGGTCTAACCTTATTAAGAAAGTCGAGATTTGATTGGATGCGCCCTAAATGCGGCGCATTAGGCCATTTTAGTCTCTGTTTTGAAGATGTATTGTCATGAGTCTCAGTTTGAAGCCATAATATCATCCAATTCAATGCGGAAAACGGAGACTCATGTAATCAGTCTAGCTTTTAAGCTGGTAACAAAGGAAAATTATTGAGAAATAATCTGAGAAGAAGGGAATAAATTCAGAGGCGCCAGAAGAAGGAAATAGCGTCGGAGATAGTTCGCTGGCCCCACTGCCCCCCTTTGAATCAAATTGTGAAAACTGAACATTTTGTAGAACATATTGGTAGAAGGAACAAGTCGTTTATTATGTTTAAAACTTAAAGCTAAAGTTAATTTTACTAGAGAATAAAGGTTCAGTGACTTATTTTACCATTATATTATGGGACAATGCAGACACCTTTATTTTGAATTAAGTGTTTTACCCAAGGCTACCACCTTAACTGCGAGCGCAGTAATCTACCACTTTGGAGGTGCGTTGCGAGCGTAGCGAGCTATCTCTCCAGAACCTATCAACTTGTTCGCTCCTCATGCGCAACGCTTCTCCGAAGAGCTACAATCTCTTACAAAAGTGTTGGACTCCTGTTGAAAAAATCTAATTTTTGTCCCCCCCCCTCCTCCCCCCCCCGTTCCAATGTTGAATGCAGTGCAAAAATGTTTTTTTCATGCACATCCACCGAAATAATGATTCCCTCAACCAAACAACACTGATATGGGGGAGGGGGGGGGAATATTTCCGAAAAACATATATTTTCACAGGGGTCCAACACTTTTGTAAGAGATTGTAGCTCCTGCGCTCGCAGTTACCTCGGATAAAATATTTAATTTAAAATAAATGTGTCTGCATTGCTCCATGATATAATGGCAAAATATGTCGCTGAACCTATATTCTTAAGTAAAATTGCCTCTGGCTTTAAAGGATTTGTGCAAGGTTAAACGCTTGCATTTGCAAGGAGCAAACAATTCTAAAAATATCCCATTTTATCCAAAGAAACAATGCAGTGTCTGAGTGTTTTATTTGTTCTATTGATAGACAAGCCTATTTATCATTGCACATTTCCTTTAATTTTTAAACGTAATAAATGACTTTTTCTTTCCATCTGATGTTCTACATGTCGAGAAACATATTTGTAGCAGTGTCGGAAACTACATCATAATTCATGCACTCAAAAATGGACTTTTAGTGCTAAAAAGATCAAATTTTCATGTGAAATTAAAAAATGTTAGTATTATGGGCTGATCCAAGTAATACAAAATTTATAGATGTGAATTACACTAGAACAAGATTTCATTACTCTCCAAAGGCAGTCACTAGTGTTTAAGGGAGATGATTGGCTAAACAAGACACTTCATAATAATAGATTAGTCAAGCTTCAGTAATTTTGAGGGTCATCGACAACATGGTTCCGAGGGCCAGTTTCCTACGTCAATACTGGATTCCCAAAAAGGCTACCATGCTGGGTTCAGAAGCCTCCTTTTGGGTCATGGGAACGAGGCTGGGTCATCGATATTCATGAAGATGATGACCATTTAGCGGTTTCTTACGAAAATACATGTGCTATTTGAGTTATGAATTGTTAAAAAAATAAAAACACCAAGAAGTCCTTTAGCTTTTGACTTTTGCCACATGATGTTACTGGCACGTGTACCTGACATTTAAGTACTTGAGAGTAAACAGGCATGGGTCACCGAACACTGCATTTCTTGCACTGATTTTGCAGATCTTTCGACGATCACACAAATTTGTAACTTTCCACAAGGAGTGTCGAGCTCGGCAGGTGTTGTGTGCAATTCCAATGAATATGTACCAGCAATTTCTACCGTTGAGTCTTCCATACATTGCGTATTCGATGTTTATATGAGTCTTTCCGGGGCAGGCAATCTCCATAATTTTGTTTTCACAGACGGTTTTCTCATGTTCAACTGCGAAAAGGGAACATTTTTCCTAAATAAGATCAAGAATCACAATTAGGCATCACCAATTGAGTGTAGAAGCCCAGCGGTGCTTACATCATCCTTTATCTACCAAGTCAGTTCTCAGGAATAGTTTCACACCCTTAACCCTATAGTGGTTGGGCTATCTGAACTACCCTATTTTGGTTGGGGCAAAATAACCCCCCTACCTAACTCTTGACTGATAATAGGTAGAGCAACCAGATTTGGTCTGCTAATAGCCCCGGGCATGTAATTTTCTAAAATATAAAAAGTAACCTAAAATTTGCCACAGATATTGCTCACGTCAGCATTTTGCTTTGTGTGGTCAAGAAAAGCGGCAAAATCAGCCAAAATCAGGAAATATGAGATAAAATGAAATTTAGAGCAAAATTTCCATCCAAGCATGAAAATTATGATAGAATACATCAAATAACACTACTCTGCAAAAGAAATTTGCAAAATATTGCAATTTTGCTACTTTTTTCGCGAGAATTGAGATTTGAGAATTTGCGATTTTGACAGGGTCAGTCCCGGAAAATTGCCTCTCTCCCCCTCATTCGTCAACATATTTCAATGAAACTTTATGAGTACTTGCACAATAGGTAGTTGCTAAAAGTCAAAGAGTTTCGTTGGTGCAATCTTTAACCTTGTGGAGCTATCAGATAAAGTCTACTAGGGGGGGGGGGGAATTTGCCCCCTAACCAAAATATGACAAAAGGCCCTGGGGATGAGGTTGACCCTTAACCCTATTACTACCAAGGGGGGAAAGGATAGCCGGGGGGAGGGTATGATCTAATGTAGTGCCACCACTTCGAAAGATAAAGAGCCGAGGTTTTGTGACTTTTCCTAAAATTTAATAGGCTAATTAAAAATAGAATTTTTTCAAAAATGGTAGGCACTGATCACGTGACCAACGTCTCTTCGACACGTGGTCGGGTTGTAAATGAAAGAAGTGAGTCTAGTTTTTGCCACAAGATGATCAGAGATCTTTACAAACACAACCATTCGATAGCTCTTAATGAGAGCTTTCAGATGATGTATAAGTTTATTCCTTTTGGATGATGTCAGCAATTTTAAAATGAATGACATCATCTAAGTGTATGACGTCATATAATTAATAACAAATGTAATAAATAAAATTTTATTGTCAATTATGGTTCTCTGGACCGTTTTAAATGATTTTAAGGCATTTCAGAGTATTTGCATCAGTAATTAGGGCATTTAATGAAAGAATGAAAAACTGGTGTAAATAAATAATGAATAAATGAAATAAATAATGAGTTTAAATAGATATTATATTGCTGATTTTTGCTTCTTGATAATTTGTGATACATTCTAGAGCCATTATGGAAGGAATTATTGAATAGTGAGGTCATTGATGTAATGAAGAATAAAAAAAGTGCTCTGGTATGTAGATTTTGTTATTTTTTTTTTTTATTCCATTAAAAATTTTACAAGACGTATTACTAATTACTCTACCTACAAATTACTCTACAAAACACTACAAGGACGATACCACAGGGAGCAATAAACCATGACAACCCCGGGGCCATTACATGCAAAAAGATGTGATGAAGTCTTTCTTGTGTGTGTTTGTTTTGCTTTTCTTTCTTGTTTGGTATTTTGATTATGGTGCTTCGCTATGGTGCTTGCTTCGATTATGGTGCTATGGTGAAGTTCGCTGCCTCCCCTACGGGAGTTGTCGACGGCAGAGAGAGATTGATGAATCACGCAGTCTTGGTTTTTCTTAATAATTTTTAAACTCGAGATATATTTATAATTCGGATAGATATACTTTTAGGTCTCGACTTCGGATGAGTTGTTCTCCTTGCTATCCTGAGATACAACTGATCTAAACTCTACATTACACGGAATATAACTCTGTTGGCAAGTCACCAGTCAGAATGCAAAGGACAAAGAAGAACACTCTGATTGGCTACTTAAGGGGGACGAGGCTTTATCTTATTGGCTAAAGAGGATGGACCAGTTAAGGCACATGACAGTTTTAGGGTACATGTGGGGGGTATGAATCCGATTACCCTAAATAACTAAAAATAAGACCCCTTGCTCAGTGCTCCTGAACAAAACGACATGCAAGTTGACCCAAGACTTTTACACATAGACAATTGCGCTTTTCATCCGAAAACGTGATACCAACGTACCTAGTGATCTGTGTGCTAAAATACAATATGCTGAGAGAATTACCTTGCGAAGGATGTCTGATCTATTTGCCTTACTCTACCTTTGCAACGTGCTTAATCTGCACCAAATTAAAAGCACATGGAAAGTCTAAAATTCAACGCGTAAAACTTGACTTACGTATCAAAAATACATATACTATAGAGCCTCCAACTATGATTCTTTTGTTTATTGTTCTCTTAGCCGACGTGTCCTAAAGATGCAACGTTTACTGCAAAATCTCTAATGATTCCATCCTTGTCTAAAAGTAAAAGTTTCATATTTTTATAAATGTAGCCAAATGTTTTATTGTTTCCTAAATAATGACTTAATATACCCTCACAACAAAGATAACAACTACTGGGTGGATCAGGACAAATGCACCACCCACACGCAAGGCCGCACCCAAAGGATCACCCAACCGATTCGCATGATTTAAAAGATAGATGATTCTGACCTTACAGAATCAAGTCGGCCCAGTCAAGGCCTGAAGATGGGTTAAACCGAATCGGTTGAGTGGCCCTCACGCCACGACCCCCCGAACAAGCGACACACCCCACGACCCACTTTTTGTTACTGTGCACCGTTGTACCAAGTCTCGCCCTTATATCTGCATTATTCACGAAGTTATGAAGGAGGGCACTTTGTGCCCCCCCCCCCCGGTACTACAAGGGTCCAAAAGCCCGGTATTAACATGGTTAAAGGTAATGTGTCCATGTAGGGCATAAATAGAGTCAAAGTTTTCATAGTAATAATATCGAGTCTCTGTTGACCGAAGCAATATAATTCAAGTCAAAGATTACAGGGAAACAAGACACAGGGGACTCGGGTAATAAGTCTATATTTCTATTTACTTGCAGAACATTTTTTAATGTTGCAGAATTCCCATCGCTTGCTACCGGTTGTATAGCACCATGGTCCTGAGGCCTCGTTATCAGGATTTCTGCAGTAGTTGTTGGTCAGCCCTTCACTTGGATGGTAACTAGCAGTTATATCGTGCTTGTGAGGCGACTGAGAATCCCATCTTTGGCAAGTGGACGCCAGCTCTTGTCTTGCTCACAGTTCCTCTGTATGATTTTCCCAACCTATCTTTCTTGCATTCAACTAAGGAAAAACTGAATTGTGTCAATGTTGAAGTTATTGCAGTACAATATTGTTAGGTTTGCTGGAGTAAAATGGGTAGGCTCGGGTAAAATGGATAGTGTTCATTGCTGGAAATGATTGACCGTGGGCTGATAATTCAAGAGTCACAATGTCAAGCTGTGCTTCAAACAGTTGCAATAAGAAAAAATTTGCCGACAAAAATTTTACAAAACTTATCCACATTTCTCGCCCTACCCATTGTACCCCAAGCTTCCCCATTTTTTACCCCTGTGAACTCTGTAACAAACTCGCTTATAACGTACCCCCAAAGGGATGACTCTGATCAGGAGGAAACCGAGAGGCAAATCACTCCTGAAAATGGTGTACGAGATTAATAATCACTAGTGATTATTTTGTGATAATATAATTTTGTGTATTATTAATTTGATTTTTAGTGATTAAAGTGATTAATTTGTGATTAATATGTGATTATTTCAAAATTAATCACAAATTTTGAAATGCTCTCAAATAAGTCCCTATGCTATAAAAAGCGTATAAATAGGGAAAGATAGAGCAAGATACATAAACCAAATGATGCAACAAATGGTAAACTATTTCATTGATCAAATGAGAAACTATCATCACGCCAATTTGGCAAAATTTTTGCAATACGCTACATGGACACTAGAAAACGCAAAATTTGGAACGTCCATAACAATTGTTTCGTCAATGGTGGCAATGTAATTATCAGCAGCAAGGTAACTACATGTAAATTCAAATCCACCTGATATGAAAGAAATAAAATCTTTTTCCTCAAGATGTTGTTCGTCACTTCGAGGAACCGCAGAGAACCAGTTTGCAAAAACTCCAATATTTTTCACAGAATCCTTAGACAAGTCAACAGAGTGATTCAAGAATTGTATCCGTGTTTTCGTCTTTTGTTTCCAGTCAAAATGGCGTTTACTGTAACAGGAAAAGAGTAGAAACGACCAGGAAACGAGTACAAACGAGTAGAAATTCTATGAAAAGTGCTCCGAGTTCCGAAGCAACTGGGAAGCAACTTGGTGGGCTTTTGAGTGAACTAGCCCATCTCCCGAAAAAGCAAATTACCCTCCCGAAGGTGGGGTTGGAAGGAAAACCTGCATTTTTCCCGGCACAGAACATGCAGTGAGTAAATGAAACGAAACAAAGTGTTCCACCCAACCCAAGCAAAAAATAAAAGCCTCGTTCCTATACCAAGGTCACTGGAAAAACGATGTTGTTGCTGTTGTCCAATACAACTAGGCAGGAAGCATTTGTTTTTACTTGCCAGAGAAGAGGCTTGGATCGAGCGTCCAAATATGTTAAATTTTGTCAAAGACAACAAAAGCACGGCCCCCGTTCTCAGTATGCACACATCTAACTGTAGCAACCTGCCCTAATGATGAGAAAATGCAACCTTGTGTTTGTCTGATGCTTGTGAAGAAAGATTTACGGAATAGGTTGTAAAATATCTGAAGGGCAGCCAAGCGCCAGCAGCCTTGGGCCTATTTATGGGAGTGTAGCTTTAAAACAAATTAAACAAACAAAGAGCTAGACAAGCCATTATGATTATTTGAATAACCATGGAATAACAGATTTCACAAGATCTCTGCGAAACTGGGACAACAAAATTGATTCCATCACACAGACCATAACTCCTCCTCGTTGTGGTCTGTGACGCAGGCTAGATTTCCGCATGCTCTGGCAACCAGTAAGGATTTGAGTTGCCCCCCTTCAAATTCGGACTGGATCTGTTGTTAGGCAGAACTGTTTTCCTCTCGGGGATTCTCTGAATACAAAAGAGAATATTACCTTGGAAATCTTTGGCATCTCTGAAATAATCTTCTTCTTCTTCCTCACTCATAACATTGCTTGCTTCAAATACATTATTTTTGTCATCTTCGCTTTCATCAGAATCTTCATCTCCCTTCATTTCATCTTCATCTCCCTTCATTTCATCTTCCTCTTCGTAATAATCTTCTTGTCGTCCTTTACAACTTGGCTTGTTTCATCATTTGCTACTTTTGCTTTGAAAAAAATTGGAAGGTTGAGCAAGGGTAGCAGACTGATTTATAAGATTTTATTTATCGCTCTTGACAGACCTGCAACTGCGATTCATAATCATACATGCAAAGGAACTGGACTAAAATTGTAACTTTGACAAAGTAATTTTGACAGTACCGGCGGATGGTCTAAATAAAACTCCGACAAAAAACGGCTCAAAATTTATCTTCCATTGTTTGAAGATGAAAAACACGAACTTGAGAGAAAAGTTTATTGTTTCTCATGGCCATAAATTGGAAGTATTTCAACAAAAAAAACATTGTGATTTTGTCATAATTGGCCAACCTTTAATGGAGAACCCAGCCTATGCCAAAACTATGCCGACAACTATGCCGATATATCGTGGACATGATTTGTGTGGATCGTGTCCACAACACCCTGCCTAAATGTGCCTGAATTACTAAAGGTATTTCGTTACCTTGTTTCCTTCATTTTATATATATTTCCTCTCGTGGTTTGCTGTCTGGGTTTGCTTGATGTTGTTTGTTATGGCCTAAATTTCGAACGGTTACCGCGCTTTGAAAGTTATGGCCTGATAACTAGTTCCCAGGACGACGCAGCCTTCTAACAACTCATCCTGAAAACAGAAAAGTTTTCAGCATAGTTTTGGCAAAGGACAGATCTATCATCTATTAAGTCTAAAAAATATACCTTTTCAGTAGCGAGAACAAACATTTTAATGCTGTTAACCCGAGGGGAGGGGGGGGGGGGTACTTAGCATAGTTTGCTGACGGGATGTGCACTCCTTTCAGGGTATCGTTTTCGCCTCATTTTTCTAGGGCCGGGTATCGAAAGAAGGCAATTTTTCTAAAGCCGGTTGTCAAAAGAGGTATTTTGTTCGAGCGGACTGTTCTTTTAATGGTGCACAGCGTATTTTTACGTTTTGGAATATACTTTTTGTCGATTTTTTCTAAAGCAGGGAATCATTTGGAGGGGAAAATTCTAGAGCCGGGTCAACAAATTATTTCTTGGAGTGCACACCCCCGTACTAATGAAAATCAAGTACCCCCTTCCCGGGGTGTTAAAGATTAATTTCATTACCGAAAAAAGGAAGCAAAAAGAAATTTTTAAGATAGGTATGATGATAGAATTTATCATATTTTTTAAACTTGTTTATTACTATTTGGGACAACCGGTAAATTAAGAAAATGAATAAGCAACAAGCAACAAGGTACCTGATTCACAAACAGCAACTATGAGAACCAAGGCAGCGAGAAATATCAAAATCTTCATCTTGGAAAGTCTGCGGAGTATAGAAGACAAAACAAAATTACCTTATTTAGATGAAAGATAGAAATAACATGGAGTGTTCTAAAGTCTGTCTCAAATTAGATGCCCACCCTCCTTCGCAGAGGCTGTATTACCGGAGGATGGATCGCTCGTTGCGCCTTCGGCGCGGTTGGTCCTTTAGTAATGTCCATCCTTCAATACAGCCTCTGCGAAGGAGAGTGTTAAATGGCCAAGGGTGGGCATGTGCTGTTATTGTTACGGTCCTATGCACGTGCAGGAGAAAAATATGCGGATTTAGCAACACAAATTTAGCCTTAGTTCGCAATCCAACCTTGCAACCCACACAATTTGCAATTTGTAAATATGAATCCAAACTATGCTGCAGACCTAATGATTCCTGCCAAATCTATTCTTGCACGTTAATAAATTCGTGTTCAATGCATCATATCTCTAAGAAAATCTTCCAAAAGTGGACTTGTAAATCACAAAAACTCCGACACGTATAGCAAAATTTCCAACAAATAGCTCCTTCGGGGGAGGGCATTTTGCCCCCAGCCTTACCACTGGCTTCAGCCCTGTAGCAAATGCAATACTTTACTTCTAGCGAGGGAGGCATGAATTGCCTTCGGAAAGGGGCGTTTCAGCAAGCTACTCACTTCCAAGATTTAAATTTTGGCAGCGCCCTCATTTTTTTAAGGAATAAATTGTCGATTTTTCGCGATTTTTAATCATTTCAGCCAAAAATTACGCTGAAAACATTGGCAGCGAAGCTGTAAAAAACTGGGGGGGGGGACGAAACAATTTTCTGTTTTCAATATACAGAGGTAGCTAACTTTGGAACAGCGGAACAGCATACCTGATGTGGTAAAGAGCTGTGTCTTCTCTTTCAAACAAAAATCAGAGAATGGAGTGGCAATAATTATACTTGCAGAGTTTGCAAACAGATTATATAAAGAGTTGGACTGCATTAAAGTTATTATTGTATATTAAGTAGATACTTGACATTAAATTAGTGCACATCTTTGATGTGCACAACAAATGTCTACTACCCAATTTAAACAAATGCATTATTATTATTATTATTATTCCTTGTAATTTAATTGATCGAAATGCCTTGTTTGCTGATAGTTAACAACAAAGTAAAACAAGACTGCTTGTGTGAAAATTTTCGATATATCGCATATCTTCTTCGGTCACTAAATGAAAGGATTCTATAAATCTGATAATAAATAAACGTTAGACAAGAGAATATAACGTTCTATAATAGAAAAAGAGAATGAAACATTCTGCTAAGTTGTAGAATTCGAGGTTCTAATAATGTGACGTTCCTAAATATTCGGCTAATTTGTTTTGTTAAATAATTTTAAATGAATACGTCCTAGTTCATTACAGCTACTGCTTAGGCCTCCTGGTTCGTGAGTTCCTAGCCTTTAAATGCACTGATTTTCACGGTGTGCAAGAGCGTCGAAACCTCCTTCAACATTCTCTAGGATGTGTACCCTCAAATTACGTTCGAAACTGCATGACTCACTGTCGAAAAAATGTTTGCTCAGCTCTGTTGCTGACGGTTCATGTTTTGCATCACTACGATGTTTGTTGAAACGCTGACTCAACGCTGTCGATGTATAGCCAACATATAATACGTTGTGTTTAGTACACTCTGCTGCATAAATTACATTTTTGGATTGACAAGATCCTCCAGAAATTTGACATGTCCTCCCTGACTTTACATTTGTTAAGATATCTGTTTGCCCCATGTGGTCACATAGTTTACAGGGGCGACCCCGTTTCTTTGAGTTCTTTTGTGCGCATCTTATGCTAGGTCCAGATGACCGTTTCGCCTTTGGTTGACAGGAAACTAACATTGAACGAAAGTTGGGATTGCGGCGGTAGGATACTATTGGAGGTTCTGGAAAGATTGTAACGAGTTGGGGGTGGTCTTCAAGCATTGTTTGATGGTTTCTGTGCAAGATGGAAGATAGTCCTTTGAATTTTGTGTGCCAGTTAACGACTAGGGGCACCCTGTCACTAGATTTTTTGACGCTCTTATTCAAATTGGAATTTAAAAGATCATCACGATTCTTCTTTTCTACGTCACTGGCTATCCGAATAAGTTTAAATTATCCTCTGTTTGCATAAAACTTATGAATTTAGATGCATGTTTACGGTAATCAGCAACAAGACTGCAAATTCTACGAATTCTGATAAACTGTGATAGTGCGTTAGATCTAATAGTATGATCTGGATGATCAGAGAGTCTGTGTAGATATGTGTGTGTGGCGGTACGTTTGCAGTATAATTCTGTTATCAGTGAATCTTCGTGAATTTTAACTCTTGTGTCCAGAAAAACAACCTCTTTCTTGGAAAATTCTGATGTAAATTTGATTTTTGACTTATAGTTTTTCCCTTCCGCAAAGGAATTGCAATATGAAAGAAATGTTTGCAAACTGTCTTGATCACCCTTCCATATGAAAAATATATCGTCGATGTATCTTATCCATGACAATGGTTTCATTCCATGATCCTTGTGAAAGTTTTCTAGCAATTCTGTTTCAAATTTAGACATGAATAAATTGGCAAAATTAATGGCCATCGGAGTGCCCTTTGCCGTTCCCTTAAGTTGATGGAAATATTTTTCTTTTAATTTGAGAGTATTGCTTCTGAGGATGAACAAAATCATATTTGAAATGTAGTCTGATGGTACTGACTTATCCTTGCGTTTATCAAGAGCTTGTTTACAAGCAAGAGCACCTTCTTCGTGGTCAATGTTTGGGTATAAAGAGCATACGTCCATAGTAACTAAATAAACTTCTTGTTTTGTAACATCAAGACTGTCTAAATCCTCTATGTGCTTAACAAAATCGGTAGTATCTCTGATATAAGAAGAGGTTCTCATTGCCGCAGGTTTTATGAAACTATCCACCCATTCTGATATCTTGGCAGTACACGATTCATATCCACTGCAAATTGGCCGTAAAGGTGGGAAATCGGTAAAGTTTTTGTGGATTTTAGGAAGGCCATAGAAACAAGGAGTTCTTGTACCCTCTCTTAATTTTGTTTCCTCTGTTTCATTTATGTATCCTTTTTTATCCATGTCGTCAATCATTGTCTAAATCCTTGCGATATCCAGGATTTGGATCGCAATCGCGTTCTTCATAATATTGATTATCCATTAGGGTCCCTTAACAAGCTTTTTCATAATCCATAGTATTCATTATTACAATGCCACTACCTTTATCCGCGGGCTTTATTACTATTTTTTCGTCCGAAGAAAGGGACTTGAGGGCCTCTCGTTGATTCTTTGTTAAATTATTGAAATGCTTGCTATTGTTCCAGGTCAAGTGTTGGCGGAAATCATGTAAAGAATTGTCAATAAAGTTTGAAAGTCCAGCTGACCTGCCTTCTTTTACTGTATCTGGGTACCAATGTGGATTTTTGATTGACCATCCTAATGCCGATCGGTCTTCATTTTGTGTAGCTGTTGTGTGAGATGGATTTTCCGGTGCCTTTTGGGTGTCTTTATCAGAAAAGAATTCTCTTAATTTCAGCCTTCTAACAAATTGAAAAACATCATTCGCAAAAGTCTCCCTATTGAAATTTGTTTGACTGGGACAAAAAGATAGTCCTAGTTCAAGAACGCTTTTTTCATCATTGGTAAGGGTGCGGCTTGAAAGATTAATAATAATAATAATAATAATAATAATAATAATAATAATAATAATAATAATAATAATAATAATAATAATAATAATAATAATAATAATAATAATAATAATAATAATAATAATAATAATAATAATAATAATAATAATAAT
>REGM01000031.1:1398548-1443362 GCA_004194415.1 Aurelia aurita
AGCAAGAGGCAGAAATGTTTTTTATGCGCGCGCAGGCTGAGGGAGAGCTTGCGTGTCATATCTGAAATGAATGGATACAACAATGGGAAGCCTCCCCAAACGCCATGACACATAACTCGAAATTTCCCCGAAACAAAATACTGTCGACATCACCGCTCGCTCTGCGATGTAAACAAATATATATTGGAAAATAACTACGAACTTTTTTTCATAGAAAAAATGGAAAGGAATTTATTTTGTTCGTTTTTACTATTTCTTGCACATCGGTAGCTTTTATTTCGCTGCTACAAAGGGTGCCCCGTTTGCGAGAAACGCACCAAGCTAGGCCCTTAGTAAAACAAGCACATGACAAACTATTCAAAAATAATTCTATGACTGGAAACAATCAAATCTAAATTCAAAAATACTTCTCAAGTTTTTTTTTGGCAATGGTGTTTCAAATTTTCTGACAAGCTGACTAGCTGCTCCTAAAACATCCATTCCCTTGCCTAAATCAGTTCTTCTGGTCTAATTTATCACCCTTTTCAAGTTAGACTTTCTCAATTTCACATAATTTTCAATCTCCTTGGTAGACCAATACGCAAAGATAAACACAACTTAATTTTAGATTGATTCATTACAAACAATAACTTAAGAGTGGAAGGCCTTGGAAAATTTGATCAACCCATAGCACTAAAAGTCTCACATGGGAATTTCCACTTTTTAGTGCTAAAATTTTCCCCACGCACCCACCCCAGTTTTGGGTGCATAAATATGATGTAGGTCTACCAATGCTACAGTGTAGGCTTCTCATCATACACAACAATAGTTGGCGAGAAAGAGAGTTCTATTGGGCAGAGAATGGCAGAGAATTTTATTCATGAATAAGGGTTCAGCACTTTTGCCATAATATCCTTGAATTACGCTTTTAAATGTTCTGTACACTTCTCAAACATATTAGTACTACTCTCAAGTCCAGAATAGATAGGTCTGGAATAAACAGGGAGGGTGGACAATTTCTCAAATATCCAAATAAATGGGAGGTCAGGATTAACAGGGTGGGTGGAAAATTTTCTGTAAGCAGCTAAAATTTGCAAGCTGTTTTCACACAAGAGAATATAAAAACAAGCTAAGAATGATAAATAAATAGTGAAACGAAAAATACAATTAATGAAACGCATTTCAGAAAACATGACTTCACATGTTTTACATTTCAACAGGCTCAAAACTGATAAACTGCAATAAGAATTTCCTGGGTAGATTTTGTCACGAAATAAATTTAATGGGATGTCTATTCCAGACTCGAGATTAGTTTCTTAAAATATGATAAAAACTATGTGTCCATTCTCCCTTAGCAGGTCAACATCTAGCCTGATAACCAGCCCATCATTGGGCTGGTTATCAGGCTAACAATGCTAATGTTATATACGGAATTCAAACTATGGTGTAATAGTTAGCTGCGATCCAAAGTAACCCAAATCGAAAGTGGAATATAAACAAAATAGGCCAGTGAATAACAGCAGCAACAGAATAGCAATGAATATATCTTTGTAGGAATATTTACAATAAACGGTACAATCCAGATCGACATAAATCTCACGAACAACGTAACTACAATAAAAGTGGAATCCTTGACCACAATTTCCGATAATGCATAAAACTTCCACAACCATAAACTCCCACAAAAACTGTACTCCTCAACTGTCTCTAAAACTTCCTGTCTCACTTTCTACACGTAACTAATCAACTACAAAATATAACCAATCACAAAGAGTCAAACGATATAAAACGTAAACAGCCAAAAACAAACAATAGACTAAAACAATACACAATAACAACAACAAAACAACATAACACTAATCCAGAAAGAGATGGTTTTTATGAAATACAGTCGTAAATCATTGTGCAGCTTTTGATGAATATCTACCTTGAATTCTTGTATTCTTTTGCTTTCTTTTGTATGATGTTGTCTCTTAAATTTGATGCTTCTTTTAGATTCACGCACGTACTTGGAGATGTGCCAAAGTCTCCTGTAACTGTGGTGTTGCTATACGAGAAGGCGACGACGTAGTTATTGTTGACATGTGTAAGGACAGAATACCTCGTGTCAGATTTGCAAGTAAGAAAGAGCCCGCCTCAGGTGTATCGGTAAAAAGAGATCCAAGTGGGAAAAGTTTTTTCGTGAGTATTATTGTTCATTTTTATTTACTTTCTTTTTTGAATTGCAGAAAACTTGCTGTTTTAGCATCACCAGAAGTCACGAAGTGTATCTTTAATGCCGCTCACTTTCATTACACTTTCAGAACGTAAATAACATTCAACATTATTATCTTCGAAAGAAAGAAAATTTGTCTTCTGATACATGTATACATTTTACTTCTGATACGGCGGACTGTGTCTGTATCACTGTCAGAAAAACGAAGAACAACATAAATTTCTGTGTTAAATAAACTAAAATGTCAAGATTGAAATGCACTTAACGTATCGGGCATAACCCAAAGAACAACATGGAAGAACTTGAGAAACCAAGGGCAGTAGGAAGATACCAAAAACCAGATTAAAGCGACATACCTTCAGTTCTTTGTTAGCCTTAAAGTATTCTTTACATCAAACTAATGTTAAAAACTGCTATCGAATCCTAATCGAAATTGCCAGCGTCACTCTAACGACCTCTTGTAACCGCCATTGCCATGTGTGTTTAGGAAGAGGTCGTTACAATGACGCTGGCCATTTCGATTAGGATTCGATAGCAGGTCAACGGAAAAGACTGACAACCATGGTTTTAACATTAGATTGATGTACAGAATACTTTAAAGCTAACAAAGAACTGAAGGTATGTCGCTTTAATCGGGTGTTTAGTATCTTCCTACTGCCCTTGGAGAAACGGAAGAATAACATGTTTATCAATGACACAGATCTCGTTTCTATTTCGAACCATTCTTTTCAAATATTCTGAAATCATACTTTCTACTTTTCCGAGCATTTCCTTTGTTCTTCCATTTATTTAACTGCACGGGTAACAATAGTGCGAAAGACGAAGATTACTTTACAAGAGCATGAACATTTATGCTGTCAATTTTTATTCACAAATCTCTAAAATCGTAAAATTTCGGTTAAAGATGCATTAAAGATGCATACGTTTATATGTGAGTTAATACGGTATTCAAACGCTTCATACTGTTTGTTGTCTTGCTTTCTTAGGGTCTTCGGTAAAAATGTCCCAGTCTGTTCATCAAATATGCGGCTTTAAGGCTACCTTCAAAAATGGAATAACATTTTACGAGTTTTCGTTTTAAAGGACAATTCCAGTGTTTGTAAAATTAATGTTAGAAAACAAACTTACCATCTCCTGAATCAAATGACAAACTTCCACATTTAGACTTGTGTTTCAGCTGTCAATTCAATAAACGTCTTGGTAATTTAGGTCAAATGTCGCCGCCCTTGGTCTCCATCTTTTCCGCGAGTACACGATAAGGAGGCTTATTACGATTCAGAGGAGAGGAAACATAGGGCAGCCTCATTATCGCGTTGAACGTGACGTCAGAATGCTCTGACCTTGTGATTAATTGCGTCACTATGTATTTTTCGCAGATTATAAAACGTAATTTCGCAGCGAAAAGACAAAAAAGTTGGAAAAACGTACGATACACCATTCATAACAGTATAATCTTTCGCATTATCATCAATTTCGCATTATCATTAACAACCAGGACTTTAGACTACCTTCAAAAATGGATTAATATTGCACGAGTTTTCTTTTAAAGCAAGTTATAAACTTCCTTTACAGATTACAATGCCATCTGGTGCTTCGGTCAAAACAACATCAAAGCATTGGTTTGGTAATAACTATTACATGGATCTTACTGTAAAAACAAGTTGTAGTGAATACAAATGCACATCTGGTCTCTGTGGAACATTTGACGGTAACAGTGGCAATGAGTTGCAAACCAGAAGTGGTAGAATGTCCCATGGGTCTAGTTTCACAGAAAGTTGGAAGTAAGTAATAAAGCTTGGTGTTCTCTGGATCGCTGCTGTCGCTTCCCTCGCTGAAAATGTTCACCTTTGATTGGAGCATCAGAAACTATTCAATACAAGGTGTCCCAAAAAAATTGAGCCCCATTTTTGTGGTTGCTGTGGAGGAGCTGTAACTTCTATTGTCCCATTTTTGATATAGTTGCATTGGATATACAGTAAAAACCCGCACATAAGACCCTTCATTTATTAAGAACCTGCAGCCTGAAATTTGGCATTTCTAGCCCTATATATAAGAACCTTTTCACCCTGATTTTCTGTTCAGGTTCTTGTTAAAAAATTTTGGTTTACACGCAAAAAAGAAAAAACAAAATCGGTTTTGAATTGTAACAATATAGTATAGGGAAAGTCTCTTTCAATTGGCTCACAGGTACAGTATAGATAACTGAGTCTTAATTTTCCATATTCTGTTGTTATATTGTACATTAGTTATGAAGATATAGCACAGCATTTGCAGTTAATATCAAGTTTTTTATATTTGATATTAAGAACCCATACTCAGTGATAAGAACCTACACCCTGATTTTGCATTACCCCCCAATAAATAAGAACCTAAATAGGCTGATTTTAAAAACATAGGTTCTTATGTGCGGGTTTTTACTGTACTTCAACTTAAAATTTAAGACCTTGTTTTAGCCAATCGCACAAGTAAATAAGTGGTTGCTGATTTATGGCGCAAGAGAGTCGAAAAAGTGAAAACTTCAAAACATCACTTTCTTTGTTCTCCAAAAGTGTCAAGATCAAGTAAATATTGCAAGAAAAGGTTCTAGCGTTTTATTTGAATTTTTATGCATTTTGCAATGGGTTAATGGTGTTTTTTTATCAGTAAACAATACAATTAACCCCTTATCAACTGTAGACAAAATTATAATACTGCTCTAGAACCCTTTCTTGCAGTGTTTACTTGATTTTGGCATTTTTGGAGAACAAAGAAAGTGCTGTTTTTGAAGTTTTCACTTTTTCGACTCTCTTGTGCCATAAATCAGTAACCACTTGTGCGATTGGCTAGAACAAGGTCTCAAACTCTAAGTTGAAGTATATCCAATGCAACTACATCAACAACGGGACAATAGAAGTTACAGCTCTTCCACAGCAGCCGCACAAATGGGGCACAACTTTTTTGGGACACCCTGTAGAAATAATGCTTTCTATTGGCAATCAGAGTGATGTGAGCTACACACTATCTCGGTGATAGAACAATTATGTCTCAGCGAAATATGAGATAGAGCCATCAACTGCTCGTATAAGGCTTATTCAAAGGGGCTGGGTCACGTATCCGTAAACAAACCTGTAAGCTCTATAATCTATATTATTTTGGCACGTGTCCATTGTTTCTGCGCACGTTTTGGTGGATGGGGTGAATCCACAATAATATTACTTTTAGAAATCCAACGATATCTCTGTAATCTTACAACATATGAATGTTTGGTTTGTTTCTCTGTGAAATCCAAAAATCCATCTTCTTGATAAAGCTTTCATTTTGAGGGGGAAAAATCTGTGTGATATGGCCTACCAAAAAACTACAAAATCACTGTTTCGAGAGAAATTTGTATACTTTACGTGACCCAGCCCCTGTAATCAGTGGAATTTGCCGGGCAGGTGGAATATTACACAATTACGTCATATGCAACTTTAGCCGTTTTGAATCAAGCTTAGACTTTTTATAGCTCTCCTTGTTGACTTGTAAATTTGTTTTGGTTTACAGAATCCCACAAGGCCGCAGTCTTTTCTATTACAAAGGAGGCAGTAAAACTTGCAATAAGAAGGCATCAGCAAAGACATACTGTATGTGTAAAGGAGGCAGTAACAGTAAGACAGTCAACTCCTGCCAAAAGAGATCAGTCATAAAGAAGCCATCCTTTCCAACAGGAACAAACACGTGGAAGAGCTGTGAGTCTCCTAGACGTGCTGAATGCGACCGTCTAAGAAAGGAGAAAGAACAAGAGAAGAACGCAATTATTTTACCAGACGATGACAAAGATGGAAAATATGTATATCATCCAAAACCAAATCCAAATGTTGTCTTCAAATGGCCAACGAAATCAGGAAGAACAAAAGCTGACTGTGAGCGTATTTGCAGAAATGCTATTCGAAATTCTGCTCCTGGCAAGATATGCAGCAAGGTCACTGAGCTCAGCTTCGCCCCGTACATTGCTCTTTGCGTTTTAGACTTAAAGGTAATGCTTGTCACGCTCGAATTTCGTTTTAAGGTACCGTTTACACGATACCGTTTTCATTTCATATCGGATTGGTCTACTGTTTACAAGAGAAAGCACCACCAATTCGATATGCTCCATACCGTGTTCGCATTTTCAAATGGAAGTCTCTGAAAGTAGCATGAAACCAATCTAATATCGTGTAGACGGTCGAATCCAGTATCAACTCAATCTGGAAACTCATTATCAATTCTACGAACCTCCCATTCATCTGGTGCACTGCGCAGTGGGTGTAAAACAAAACTGAATCCCCCGCAGTGCACAGCAAAGCGTTTCCATGTGAGACCCCAATCCGATATGCAGTGAACAGTATCGCGTAAGCAGAATAAAATTCATATCGGATTGCCATCCCCATTCTGATATGAAATGAAAATGGTATGGTGTAAACGGTGCCTAAGATTAGCGTGAAAATCTTCTTAACCATAATTTTTTGAAAATACAGTTCTGCAGCAATAAGTCACCTCTAAGAAACTGGCTCATAAGAAGCCACATTCTAATGTTTGAAAATGTCCTTGCAATGCTAAAAAAATCGAGAAATGATCGAAAATGTTGAACTGAATAAGCAAACTCTTTCCTGACAAAGTAGTTACTGAATCTGTCTTTTCTTTTACTATACAGTAAAAACCCGCATATAAGAACCTTCCTCGAATAAGAATCTACAGCCTGAAATCTTCAATATGTACTCTTTTACATAAGAACCTTTTCACTCAGATTTTGTATAGTTCTTATTTTGGAAGAACAAAAGCATTGATATAGTTGTCAAATGTGACGATCCGAAACATCAATTTGATTATCGAGTAAAATAGAAAAAGGTGATATTGCTCCTTGATCATGCAAAATCTTTAATTCTGATTCCACGACATTGCTAATGTTTAGTCATCTAGCACAGAATTTTGATTAAGCTGAGACATTTTACTGACTTCAAACAAAGAAAAATTATTGTAAAAAATTTGTCGAGAAAATTTAAGAACCTGATCGAAGAACCTACAGCCTGATTTCATGAATGTTATCCTTTACATAAGAACCAAAACAGCTTGATTTGACAAAAGGGTAGGTTCTTATATGTGGGTTTAACTGTATTAAAAGGCTCACTTCTAAAAATTTGACAAAATATAAAGAGACAGCAACATGATTTTGAAATAATGGCAAACTTTTACTGTAGCTGTAGGGGAAACCGCATGTCTAATCTTTTACCCTGCTCGATTCAAGAGACAATAACGCTAAAGATGGCGGCCGCGCAAATCATGCTGGTAAAAAGCTCCCTAACGACCACCTAACGACAAACAAATGTTGGTCTGCCCTTTCAACTGGCTAGCTGTGGTAAAATTCGAAACAAGTAATCAATGTAAACAAACAGAAGAATTTTGTAATTCGAACGCGAATCTTTAATCAAAAATTCATTCGAATAAAAATTTTACTTTTTCTGTTTTGGAAAGGTTTCCTTTCGAACCATGTTGCATTCCCATTCAAGGTCAATTCGAATTCAAGCTAGCCAGTCGAAATGGCAGACCGAAATGTTTACGTCGTTAGGTGGTCGTCAGGGAGATTTTTACCAACATGCTTTGCAGGAAAACACAACAGAGTCTTTGGAGCAGCCATCTTTAGCGTTATTGTCTATTACTACAAGCAAATTTAAGCATATCTGATAAAATTATGGCTAAATAAGTAGAAAACCCCAAATTGTGACGATTTTTCAAAACTGCGTGTTTGTCAGACTTCTACCAATTAGAATCGAATTTAAACCGGTTTTAATGTAATGCAAATATACAGCTTACTGTAACTAAAAGACACCTTGATAAATTCAGGTTAGTTTCTTGAAATTCGGGCCTAGCAAGGTTGAGTTCGGGCCAAGCTTGTAACTTTGTTAGATCTGAACTGGCTCAAATCGCTTTGTGTGAAAGCGGTATTACCCATTAGTCCAATTTCAAAGCAAATTTATTCCTAAAATTTTTCTCAGAGAGATTAACCCTATTTCACATGGGGGGGGGCGTTTTTCGCCCCCCCAACCAAACTTTACTGCATTGCGCCTAAACAACACTAGATATGACAACAAAACCTTTGTGATTTTTAATGAAATTTAGTTGCCAATTACAATTTCAATATTTTATTGTTCTAAAATCGGTCAGGTGACCACAAAAGCACCATATTTAGAGAGTGGTCAACAAAAAAAAGCTTTAAACATTCATAACTTCTTTGTTTCTAGTCTGAATTACTTGAAACATGTATCACTCGATTGATCATGATGAGAGCTTTCATTTGATATTTAACTTTTTATTATTTGCTGACATCAGCAAAATTTAATATCTATGACGTCATTTACATTTATGACGTCATTTTTCGAATAAATAAGTAAATGAATTGAAATTTTTGTAGCACATTAGTCTTATCTTGCTTGTGTCATGCATATTGAGTTGATATGGGATGGAAAAAGAAATAATTCTATGAAAAAACTGCAGTAATGGTCTGTCCGGAGAACAGAGAGCTAATTAGGTGCTAATTGATCTATAAATAGATGCTTAAAATTGCTTCAAGGTATAAATTTGATTCTACTATCTGTTTTCTATCATTTAAGACCATTTGCATTTAAATCGGTTGAGTAAGTATTTAAATAGAATTTTTCTTGTCAAGAAGCTAAATTTGCCAATTTTCCATTGTTTTTGGTCGCCTAGCAACGAATCACGTGATTAATTAATTACCATTGTTATATTTGAAAAGCCCATTGTCCAAAGAACAATTGAGGTAAGTCTCATTGCTATAACATGTGTATTCTCAGAGAAAAAGAGGGGGGGGGCGAACAACGCCCCCCCCCCATGCCAAAATGTCATAAAAATACCCCATGTGAAATAGGGTTAATGAGATATTCTTTTCAGATTACCGACGATCCAAGATTTGCTGCTTCCTCTATTGGTGCAATGCAAAGCGCTTGCTCAGAGATTCTGTTAGAGAATCAGAAATACTGGAAGAAAGATAAAAATGGTGAATTGCAACCTCCAACTGATTTCGCCAATACTTTGTGCCCTAACCTATGCAGTAAACATGGAAGATGTGTCGAAGGAAAATGTATTTGCAATGCTAAATACACAGCAGCAGACTGCTCTGTTGAGAAAGGGATCCCTCCTACTGTTAGACCAGAGAAAAATTATTGTGATGTCAGAAACAGAGGGGATTGCCAGTTCATTAGAATCGATGGCAACAACTTTGTTGAATCGTCTAAGCTGTCATGCCGTGCCACACAGAAAAAGGTATGTCCAGATCTGTAATAGACTATATTCGTCCAGACGGTAGGCGTCACAACAGCAATGACAACACGACGCCGTCTTGTTTTGGGGGTAAATTTGCAGAAAATGTCTACAGGTTTCTATAGGAAATTTGCGAAAAGTTGCATAAAATCACTCTTATGCCTATTCTCCCTCGCGATAGTGAGAAGGGAACGAGTAGGTAGCAATTGTTAGTCCAAGCAAAACCAATGAAGCAATTGCATGAACATGCTCTCCTTGAAAGCAAAGCAACAATTTCCGCAAATTTCCATGTCCACGAAAGCTGTGAGAAACTTGCCTTTTCGGCGATAGTTTTGTAAACAGCGCCACAAACCCTGACTATTGTAAATTGGTCGTCAATTTAATGATTTGGAACCTATGCTGCACTTCGCAATACTTGATTAGATTTAGCTCTACCATTGATGAGAACTAAAAATGGACAGAATTCATTTTCATATCGCGGTGCTAAGACTTTTTTTTATAAATCACTGTTAAAGCTAAAAAAGAACCACAACTAAATGCAATATTCTGTGCCATCCATAGCAGAAATAGACATGACGTCATCTGGTTCTGGCTATGAACAGCACTTCACAAAAACTTTATCAATGATCTCAGAAAAAAAAAACAAGAAAAATTTGTGTACCATGGCAGCATCTCATTGTGACGGGCACTAGCATGGAACCAACTTGGAACCAACTTAACGATGACATCAAAGAAGCCCCTTCGATCCAGTGCTTTAAATATAAAATTAAGAACTTCAAGGAAGCCTATTCTAATTTTGTATATTGTAAAACTTTTACTTTTAGTTACCATAGTTACACTTAGATGTTATTTCTTTAACGGGGCCTATTGCAACGCAGTTTATTAACTGAACTGTTACCCTGTATCAATAAGTTTTAAATAAAACAATAAATTGAATAAGAAATGCCGTGTTCATCTAATCATATTAAGCAGGAGAGACTGGTGTACAAAAAAGGAATATTTCTGAAAAGAAACGCGAATAGACGATTGCGCTAAAGATGGCGGACGTGGAATTTTACCATGATGCTTTGCGTCGCATTGAATTTCAATTGATTTGATTGGTTGATTTCTTCAATATACCGCAAAGGATCGTGGTAAAAAAATTCGTTGCCATCTTTGGCGCAATAGTCTATTGAGAGCCGAAAGAATAGATTTCACTCTCTCAGCCTAGCCGACTATAAGCTTTTGGTTTTTTCTGTTTATTTTGATTTGATTGAATGCACCTGATTACAGTGAGTCCCATAGTTATCGCTCACCAAAACGAGATTACCGCCAGCCAAACCGAGACCAGTTCGGCGGAAGAGCGAAACTACGACATATAATCAGTCTAGAATGCACCCACGGTTGTGAAATGTGCTCTAGAGTGCCGCAATTCACCTGGTCGTATGGGAGACCTGACTATTTTGTAATTATAAGTTCGCCCTTACCATATATTACCATTTTACGTTGCAGATAAGCAGTGTTAGTAATACTGCAGCTGGCAGACGTCAAACTATGAGTGCTGATCTCTTATGTTTTGCTGAGATCAAATGCAGCTTTAAGAGAAATCCTGTCATAATCAATGGAAGCCCGAACACGTCAAAAGGTACACCTCTCGCTGGATTCACAATCAAAGCTTCTAACGATGGAAAACAATTTAGTAAAGGGAAAGTCACATACATCATTTATGATTCAAAATGTATTGCCTGTAACCGGCAAAGGGGCACATGCAGCCTGAAGGTAAGTTCGACTTATTTCCTGTATCCCTTGTTTCCCTGTGATCTTTGACATAAATGATATCGCTTCATAAATGATAGCTGGGGCTGGGCCTAGGCAGGGTCATCTTTTTCACTGTTTCATCAGATGAACCATCAGATTATGGCGAAAACGACAAATCGAGCAATTTCGTCTGAAGGTTTTTTTAGTAACCTTAAGGGGGAAACCCCCTCAGAGCAAAAAAATTTTCCCTGTTAGTATAACTTTGGTTCTGTTACCATATTATTGATAAGTATCAGAAAATATTTAGAACAAACATTCAAAATTGCTTCCTGTTGCCATGGTAACCATAATAATTGAATACAAAAGGCGAAAAGTTGTTCTATGGCAATAAGGATTACATTAAAAGTAATTGAGGTATCAAAATAATTTTTTCTGGACTTGTATATAAAGCATAAAGCTATGATTTGAACCTATAAATAGTTCTTGAGCTCTACTGAAAGAACAGCAATGATTGCATCAAAAATATCAAAAAATTTTTGACTGAACGTACAGAAGGAAATGTTTGCTTGATGCAAACTATAGGATGGAATCTTTGTATTTTAGGTTCAAATCATAAGTATAACATAGCTCTACATGCTGTGAAAATTTCATGCCAGTGTGACTTTCCAGTTTTGTGCTATCCTTTGTCCCGTTTTACAGATCCGCCAAATTTTACAATGCCAGAAAACTGGCTTTAAAGTTTACAAACGGATGTCAACACTGAGTACTTGCAACCCATGCTACACAGACAGTCTTTACATGTTCAGCTGTCTCAAAATTTATCAGCACCATAAATTTTCTCTTCTTTATCCTCATCTCTGTCCTGCTTTCTCTTTTTCTGGCCACGTACAAATTTACAACCACTTTTTTACTGTTCTTTGTTTTGGTATTCAGCAAACAGCGGCCGCTTCCTATTATTTCTGACAGCACATCCCCTTTGTGTATTTACCAGCCTCAATGTTCAGAAGATCATTTATCATTGAGGTTGCCTTTCTACCAATATTAAAGTTTGCAATGGCATCATAAACTGCAAATGTCAACTGAATATGATGTACATAAATTGATTTTGGTACGCGCTCCCATATCATATCATATTATAGCATTGAAAGACATGAAGGTATTTCTCTATCAACTCACAGGACTATTCATAAATGTAGTAAGCTTAGCTATGGCCATTTCCACATGAAAATGATCTCATTGCATACATCATTCTTCTGTTCACTTCAAACCCTTCAAAGGGCTTTACCAGCTCGTTTTGAGGTATAAAATAACCTCTCAAAGCCACACACTTTTTCAAATGAAGAGTCAGGATGATTTTCCCTCATATCAATAGGCCTAAACTAATAACAAAGCATCAACTGATGAACTAGTATTATTAGTGTTTGGCTCACTCCGGCTGCAAGCACCTTATAATAACAAACTGATTTCCTTTAAACCTTTNGTACAGAAGGAAATGTTTGCTTGATGCAAACTATAGGATGGAATCTTTGTATTTTAGGTTCAAATCATAAGTATAACATAGCTCTACATGCTGTGAAAATTTCATGCCAGTGTGACTTTCCAGTTTTGTGCTATCCTTTGTCCCGTTTTACAGATCCGCCAAATTTTACAATGCCAGAAAACTGGCTTTAAAGTTTACAAACGGATGTCAACACTGAGTACTTGCAACCCATGCTACACAGACAGTCTTTACATGTTCAGCTGTCTCAAAATTTATCAGCACCATAAATTTTCTCTTCTTTATCCTCATCTCTGTCCTGCTTTCTCTTTTTCTGGCCACGTACAAATTTACAACCACTTTTTTACTGTTCTTTGTTTTGGTATTCAGCAAACAGCGGCCGCTTCCTATTATTTCTGACAGCACATCCCCTTTGTGTATTTACCAGCCTCAATGTTCAGAAGATCATTTATCATTGAGGTTGCCTTTCTACCAATATTAAAGTTTGCAATGGCATCATAAACTGCAAATGTCAACTGAATATGATGTACATAAATTGATTTTGGTACGCGCTCCCATATCATATCATATTATAGCATTGAAAGACATGAAGGTATTTCTCTATCAACTCACAGGACTATTCATAAATGTAGTAAGCTTAGCTATGGCCATTTCCACATGAAAATGATCTCATTGCATACATCATTCTTCTGTTCACTTCAAACCCTTCAAAGGGCTTTACCAGCTCGTTTTGAGGTATAAAATAACCTCTCAAAGCCACACACTTTTTCAAATGAAGAGTCAGGATGATTTTCCCTCATATCAATAGGCCTAAACTAATAACAAAGCATCAACTGATGAACTAGTATTATTAGTGTTTGGCTCACTCCGGCTGCAAGCACCTTATAATAACAAACTGATTTCCTTTAAACCTTTGCTTCTTTGAACATTCAACACGTTGCTTTTGTTTTCCCATCTCGGTAGGCAGAGAATGTAGACTTGACTTGCTTGGAAACACCTTGCTGCACAGAAACTTGCGATGAAGAAGCAAGAGTTATCGCGTGCAACAGCAATAACAAAATGCCTCAGTTACGTGCGACTTGTTTCAGCTCGAGACATATGCAAAATGGCCTTGAAACGATTCTCAACAAAACGGAAAGGAAAAGTTTTTGGTTGCTATGCAGATTATTCTGCGGTTGCTATGGGAAAATTTTGGAGTTTCACTCAGAAACAAGTAATTTGTGCAATTAGTGATGGGAATTTAGGGAAAAGGTGTACAATTTCAGGTTGTTCCATAATTTTCGCACAAGATTCAATAAAAAATTTTTTTGGAAAATTTGACAAAATTTGAGGGGGTTTCCGCCTTAACTTGTTCTTGGTGTTCTTTAGAGTAAAAAAACATTCTTTTGTTCTAATTCCACACCCTCCTTTTAAATATTCAGGACTTTTTCCACCCAGCCCATTTATTCCAGATTTTTAGGATTTGGGAAATTTTGCACCCACCCCGTTTATTCCAGCCCCCCCCGTGTATTCCGGACTCGAGAGTATCTACGAAGAATTTAGATGGAAAAATTATTTTTATAATGCATGAGTTGTGCAACAATTGTTTTATTTGCAATTAAATAACGCTGTCACCAATTCTTTAGGGCAGGGATTTTCAAAGTTGCTTTCAAGGCACATTGCATTTTGCAAGAATCAAATGATCACTTTGTTATCGCTAAAACAAGTGGATACTTTTTGTTATATATATAAGGCCAGCGTATACCCAACCTGTCAACATCCATCAAATTCTCGGCAAATGATTGGTTGATATTCAAACTGATCACATGAATAGAGAAAATTGCTGTAAGCAACCTTTTGTGATCACAAAATGATAAAACGTCATAGGCAGTGGGAACAAAGCCTTCTTAATCCGTCCCTTGTTTTGTGGAATGTCTGTTTGCTAGATTTCAATAGCAGTCGCAAAAGCAAACTTTTATGCGTGATTGAAAATAAATTTTAGCTGATCACATGCCTTCCTCTGGGAGACCTACTTGTATGGAGACATTACCTTTATTAAGAAATATCTATCCTTCTTTAGAGGAACAAATGTCTAGTTAATGGCTATTGCTTTAATGCTGGAGAAAAGGATCCTAATAACGCTAAAGCTGCGTGCACACCATCTCAAAGCACAACATCATTCTACTATAAAGGTTTGTTAATCATTTGCCCCACTTACCATTATGAAATTACTTCCTTGTTTGCATGAAAGAATTTTAATAAAAGAATTTAAAGAATTTCAGGCCCGTTTTGCTTGTTTGCACGATAATAAAGCCTGTAGCTTTTAAGCTAACTATTAGATTGTTATCTACTGATAGCATTTGTGTAGTTAGCAGGCCAAATTGTATACAAAACTTTCGTTTGCTAAAATCTGTTGTATGGTTCTCGCGCTACACAGGCAATTTTATAATCATTTTTCATCTCAATATCCTGCAAAACGGGCCTAAAATTCTTTAATCAAATTCCCAAACAATCAAATTTTCCGTTGACAAAAATTTTCTCAAATTCAAGCTTAAAAATGTGTTGCATGTATAAGGAGCTGTACCAACAGCTACCTATAAGGCCTAAAATTAGTCTTTGCCTGTTGCAACCATAAAACTTAAACATGAAAAAAGGAATAAATCGATCTTTCATCACGATTTGCACAGGCTAAAGAAGAAATTTCCCTCGAAACAAGGAATTGTCCAGCTTCCTGATCATAAATGAAAAGAGCTATGAAGATGAAACCCCTCAAATAAGATCTACGAAGAGTCTGTATAGAGCGATATGCTAATACATTTAAAAAAAAGTGGTCTATTGAGTGGCTTTATAGCTTCTATCACTGTTGTGTTGTGCACATTCGAAAATTCCTCAGATTTCAACAAAATGTGAAAAGATATCGTTCTAAATTGACCTGTTAATTACAAAATCGATTTGTTTGTTGTTTACAAGGAGATACAGTCATAGTGACGCGCGCTAGTTTCCATATATCAGGGAAAATCCCTTTATCGAGAGACGCATTGAATATCATTGCCAACGGTTGGCAAATATGTTCATCTGCATCCTTCAAAGTTTCGTAGGAATCTTATCTGGCCCAGGGGATTTCGAATTTTTTTAGACCCATGACAGCCTTCCTGACATAGCTAGCGTCAACCTGTTTAAATTGAAATTTCGGTGAATTTTCGTCATTTTTTTCCAAATATTTCAAAGGGTTGTCATCTGGCGTTTCTTCTATGTTACTTGCAAATCTTGGACCTATGGTTACGAAATGCTCATTAAATGCTTCAGCTATTTCGTTCGGACGGTCCAGTCTTTGGCCTTGGAAATGCACAGCAGAGATTGAAGAAGATGGAGAGTCCTTATTCAATACTTTGTTTATTGTTCTCCACATCTCTTTGGGGTCGTTGGAATTTTCTTCAATAATGCTTTGATAATATTGCTGGACACATTTGCGTAGTTCATACGTTACTTTGTTACGCAAGATCTTATAGCGAGGCCAAAGGGTGTTATCCTTTATAGCTCTTATTTTGAGTTGGTCACGCTCCCGCATCAGCTGCTTTACTTGTGGTGTAACCCAGGGAGTAGATTTCTTAGAAATTCTCCTGCGCTTTAAGGGGGCGTGAACATCCAGAACAGAGCTGAAAATACAAGAAAAGATGTCCGCCATACGAGCGGGGTCGTTGGTGTAGCTTTTTAAAACGTCTGTCCAATCGATTGACTGCAAATCAGCCAAGAAAAGGTTTTTGTCATAGTTCGACAAGCTCCTTGTTTCGACAAACCGGACCTTTTTATTCAGGCGAAACCTAGCATTAATCTTCCTCCTGGCAAAAACAAGGTAATGATCAGTAAAACTGGTTTCTAATGTCCCTGCTTCCATGATATAGTTAGGGCGGTTAGTAGCAATATGGTCAGTGAGAACTTGATCCATTACCCCCCTAACAGTACCTGCAGCAGCACGAACACCAGCATTTCATCATGAATGTATGACCTGTTTTTAAGGCTTATGATACGAAACATAGTCGTGAAATGGTTGTAGTTTGAGAATCATAGTTCTAATTTTAATCGACAAATTGTTCACTCTAAGTCAACATGTTGATTAGCCAGTGTTTAGAAGTTTAAAATGATGTGATGTTAAGTTAAAAATCCATTGTCATAAACATTGTAACTTTTTGTTTTAACAAGGTAACGCAGTAAACAAGGGCCCCGTCAGAACTGGAAATGGAAATCTTGGCAGAGGCAAAAATACACGACAGTCATCGACAGGCCATGGTGGTTCATCGTCACGAGCTGTTGATGGAAACAAGAAGAGCCAGTGGAACGGGAAATCATGTACTCACACAAATAGGCAACATAATGCATGGTGGAGAGTTGATCTAGGTGCTGATTATAGAGTTGGAATGGTCAAGGTTACAAATAGAGGCGATTGTTGTGGAAACAGGTTAAGCAACTTCGATATACGAGTTGGAAATACAGATGGAAATGCAAAAGCTAACGCATTGTATGTATTTTACAGAGAAATCTGCTTTACCAATTAGACTGGCTGTAGATTGTATCCTATCATCTATTATAATCTCTTCAATGTTCCGACGTTTAATTTGAAATTACTGTCGCTGTGGAATTTGAACTTGATTTGATGGTAACTTGCCTAGAAATTGTCCAGAATATACTTCGCAATATTTGCTTTGATCTACCTCGAAAAATGTGCTAATAAATGCAGGCACGGCATTGTCACGTCATCCAACTACGTCATAGCTTTCCTTGATAAACAATGTGCGATTTTTTTCAATATTTGTTTTATATTTTTTCAATTAGCGCGGTAGCATCAAAATTGATTCAGTTGCATAGATGTTATCGAGCTAAATTTATGTAAATCTTTCATTTAGCGAAGGACTTAAACTCGCAATTAACTTTATGCTTGTCAGATCTATTGCAGAAATTATGTGAAAGCTATATGGTTTGGTCCAATCACCTCGATTCCCTTTGGGTTAGATCTATCATAATTTCAAAGTGTATGAATCGATTTGCCTTTCCTCGTTTAGGTGCAAATATTATAATGGCGCTGTGAAGCAGGGTGGAACTGCTACGTTACGCTGCAGAGGAAATAATCATGGCCGTTATGTGTACGTAATGCTGCGTGGCACAAACTATCTGACCTTGTGTGAGGTTGAAGTATATTCACAAGGAGGTAAGATCTTTAAATTACCAGCTGTACATCGACATACCCCTGCTATCATTAAAATTTTAATTGAAAACAACAACAGGGCTAGTAAATGTCCAGCAGCACGAACACCAGCATTTCATCATGAATGTATGGCCTGTTTTTAAGGTTTATGATACGAAACATAGTCGTGAAACGGTTGTAGTTTGAGAATCATAGTACTAATTTTAATCGACAAATTGTTCACTCTAAGTCAACATGTTGATTAGCCAGTGTTTAGAAGTTTAAAATGATGTGATGTTAAGTTAAAAATCCATTGTCATAGACATTGTAACTTTTTGTTTTAACAAGGTAACGCAGTAAACAAGGGCCCCGTCAGAACTGGAAATGGAAATCTTGGCAGAGGCAAAAATACACGACAGTCATCGACAGGCTATGGTGGTTCATCGTCACGAGCTGTTGATGGAAACAAGAAGAGCCAGTGGAACGGGAAATCATGTACTCACACAAATAGGCAACATAATGCATGGTGGAGAGTTGATCTAGGTGCTGATTATAGAGTTGGAATGGTCAAGGTTACAAATAGAGGCGATTGTTGTGGAAACAGGTTAAGCAACTTCGATATACGAGTTGGAAATACAGATGGAAATGCAAAAGCTAACGCATTGTATGTATTTTACAGAGAAATCTGCTTTACTAATTAGACTGGCTGTAGATTGTATCCTATCATCTATTATAATCTCTTCAATGTTCCGACGTTTAATTTGAAATTACTGTCGCTGTGGAATTTGAACTTGATTTGATGGTAACTTGCCTAGAAATTGTCTAGAATATACTCCGCAATATTTGCTTTGATGTACCTCGAAAAATGTGCTAATAAATGCAGGCACGGCATTGTCACGTCATCAATCTACGTCATAGCTTTCCTTGACAAACAATGTGCGATTTTTTTCAACATTTGTTATATATTTTTTCAATTAGTGCAATAGCATCAAAATTGATTCAGTTGCATAGATGTTATCGAGCTAAATTTATGTAAATCTTTCATTTAGCGAAGGACTTAAACTCGCAATTAACTTTATGCTTGTCAGATCTATTGCAGAAATTATGTGAAAGCTATATGGTTTGGTCCAATCACCTCGATTCCCTTTGGGTTAGATCTATCATAATTTCAAAGTGTATGAATCGATTTGCCTTTCCTCGTTTAGGTGCAAATATTATAATGGCGCTGTGAAGCAGGGTGGAACTGCTACGTTACGCTGCAGAGGAAATAATCATGGCCGTTATGTGTACGTAATGCTGCGTGGCACAAACTATCTGACCTTGTGTGAGGTTGAAGTATATTCACAAGGAGGTAAGATCTTTAAATTACCAGCTGTACATCGACATACCCCTGCTATCATTAAAATTTTAATTGAAAACAACAACAGGGCTAGTAAATGTCCAGCAGCACGAACACCAGCATTTCATCATGAATGTATGGCCTGTTTTTAAGGTTTATGATACGAAACATAGTCGTGAAACGGTTGTAGTTTGAGAATCATAGTACTAATTTTAATCGACAAATTGTTCACTCTAAGTCAACATGTTGATTAGCCAGTGTTTAGAAGTTTAAAATGATGTGATGTTAAGTTAAAAATCCATTGTCATAGACATTGTAACTTTTTGTTTTAACAAGGTAACGCAGTAAACAAGGGCCCCGTCAGAACTGGAAATGGAAATCTTGGCAGAGGCAAAAATACACGACAGTCATCGACAGGCTATGGTGGTTCATCGTCACGAGCTGTTGATGGAAACAAGAAGAGCCAGTGGAACGGGAAATCATGTACTCACACAAATAGGCAACATAATGCATGGTGGAGAGTTGATCTAGGTGCTGATTATAGAGTTGGAATGGTCAAGGTTACAAATAGAGGCGATTGTTGTGGAAACAGGTTAAGCAACTTCGATATACGAGTTGGAAATACAGATGGAAATGCAAAAGCTAACGCATTGTATGTATTTTACAGAGAAATCTGCTTTACCAATTAGACTGGCTGTAGATTGTATCCTATCATCTATTATAATCTCTTCAATGTTCCGACGTTTAATTTGAAATTACTGTCGCTGTGGAATTTGAACTTGATTTGATGGTAACTTGCCTAGAAATTGTCCAGAATATACTTCGCAATATTTGCTTTGATCTACCTCGAAAAATGTGCTAATAAATGCAGGCACGGCATTGTCACGTCATCCAACTACGTCATAGCTTTCCTTGATAAACAATGTGCGATTTTTTTCAATATTTGTTTTATATTTTTTCAATTAGCGCGGTAGCATCAAAATTGATTCAGTTGCATAGATGTTATCGAGCTAAATTTATGTAAATCTTTCATTTAGCGAAGGACTTAAACTCGCAATTAACTTTATGCTTGTCAGATCTATTGCAGAAATTATGTGAAAGCTATATGGTTTGGTCCAATCACCTCGATTCCCTTTGGGTTAGATCTATCATAATTTCAAAGTGTATGAATCGATTTGCCTTTCCTCGTTTAGGTGCAAATATTATAATGGCGCTGTGAAGCAGGGTGGAACTGCTACGTTACGCTGCAGAGGAAATAATCATGGCCGTTATGTGTACGTAATGCTGCGTGGCACAAACTATCTGACCTTGTGTGAGGTTGAAGTATATTCACAAGGAGGTAAGATCTTTAAATTACCAGCTGTACATCGACATACCCCTGCTATCATTAAAATTTTAATTGAAAACAACAACAGGGCTAGTAAATGTCCAGCAGCACGAACACCAGCATTTCATCATGAATGTATGGCCTGTTTTTAAGGTTTATGATACGAAACATAGTCGTGAAACGGTTGTAGTTTGAGAATCATAGTACTAATTTTAATCGACAAATTGTTCACTCTAAGTCAACATGTTGATTAGCCAGTGTTTAGAAGTTTAAAATGATGTGATGTTAAGTTAAAAATCCATTGTCATAGACATTGTAACTTTTTGTTTTAACAAGGTAACGCAGTAAACAAGGGCCCCGTCAGAACTGGAAATGGAAATCTTGGCAGAGGCAAAAATACACGACAGTCATCGACAGGCTATGGTGGTTCATCGTCACGAGCTGTTGATGGAAACAAGAAGAGCCAGTGGAACGGGAAATCATGTACTCACACAAATAGGCAACATAATGCATGGTGGAGAGTTGATCTAGGTGCTGATTATAGAGTTGGAATGGTCAAGGTTACAAATAGAGGCGATTGTTGTGGAAACAGGTTAAGCAACTTCGATATACGAGTTGGAAATACAGATGGAAATGCAAAAGCTAACGCATTGTATGTATTTTACAGAGAAATCTGCTTTACCAATTAGACTGGCTGTAGATTGTATCCTATCATCTATTATAATCTCTTCAATGTTCCGACGTTTAATTTGAAATTACTGTCGCTGTGGAATTTGAACTTGATTTGATGGTAACTTGCCTAGAAATTGTCCAGAATATACTTCGCAATATTTGCTTTGATCTACCTCGAAAAATGTGCTAATAAATGCAGGCACGGCATTGTCACGTCATCCAACTACGTCATAGCTTTCCTTGATAAACAATGTGCGATTTTTTTCAATATTTGTTTTATATTTTTTCAATTAGCGCGGTAGCATCAAAATTGATTCAGTTGCATAGATGTTATCGAGCTAAATTTATGTAAATCTTTCATTTAGCGAAGGACTTAAACTCGCAATTAACTTTATGCTTGTCAGATCTATTGCAGAAATTATGTGAAAGCTATATGGTTTGGTCCAATCACCTCGATTCCCTTTGGGTTAGATCTATCATAATTTCAAAGTGTATGAATCGATTTGCCTTTCCTCGTTTAGGTGCAAATATTATAATGGCGCTGTGAAGCAGGGTGGAACTGCTACGTTACGCTGCAGAGGAAATAATCATGGCCGTTATGTGTACGTAATGCTGCGTGGCACAAACTATCTGACCTTGTGTGAGGTTGAAGTATATTCACAAGGAGGTAAGATCTTTAAATTACCAGCTGTACATCGACATACCCCTGCTATCATTAAAATTTTAATTGAAAACAACAACAGGGCTAGTAAATGTCCAGCAGCACGAACACCAGCATTTCATCAGGAATGTATGACCTGTTTTTAAGGTTTATGATACGAAACATAGTCGTGAAATGGTTGTAGTTTGAGAATCATAGTACTAATTTTCATCGACAAATTGTTCACTCTAAGTCAACATGTTGATTAGACAGTGTTTAGAAGTTTAAAATGATGTGATGTTAAGGTAAAAATCCATTGTCATAAACATTGTAACTTTTTGTTTTAACAAGGTAACGCAGGAAACAATGGCCCAGTCAGAATTGGAAATGGCAATATTGCTAGAGGCAAAAATACACGACAGTCATCGACAGGTTTTGGTGGTTCATCGTCACGAGCTGTTGATGGAAACAAGAACAGCCAGTGGGGCGGGAAATCATGTACTCACACAAATAGGCAACATAATGCATGGTGGAGAGTTGATCTAGGTGCTGATTATAGAGTTGGAATGGTCAAGGTTACAAATAGAGGCGATTGTTGTGGAAACAGGCTAAGCAACTTCGAGATACGAGTTGGAAATACAGATGGAAATGCAAAAGCTAACGCATTGTATGTATCTTATAGAGAAATCCGCTTTACTAATTAGACGGGCTGTAGATTGTATCCTATCATCTATTATAATCTCTTCAATGTTCCGACGTTTAATTTGAAATTACTGTCGATGTGGAATTTGAACTTGATTTGATGTTAACTTGCCTAGAAATTGCCTAGAATATATTTCGCGATATTTGTTTGATGTACCTCGAAAAATGTGCTAATAAATGTAGGCACGTCATTGCTATGTCATCCAACTACATCAGAGCTTTCCTTGACAAGCATTGTGCGATTTTTTTCAAAATTTGTTGTATATTTTTGACTCACGGAGTACAAAGTACGAAGTAAGTCTATAGGATATAGGGCAAAACTGTCTCCTGTCTTCTGTCTTCTGTATCCAGTGGTCATTGCCATTGTGTCATGGCTCGAGGGTCGTATTGGGAAGTCAGTCATGATGGAGTCTATATGGAGATAATGTTTTTACATGAAATTTAGCCGCTGAGGCTGGCTGGCTATTATTGGTTGCAACTGAGCAACAAATATATGAATTGAATTGAATAATTAGACATTTTCAAATTTCAATAGAGAAGAATATGGCTCTAAATATCTGTCTGAGTACATCGGCACTCAACAAAGGAGCTTTGACATCATATTTGAAAATTCTATAATTGAATATTCGCTTTATCATATCTTTATTCGGCATACCGGGAAAACCGGACCCTGAGACCCCTATGACCCCTAGGACCGTTAAGTACTGAATTTTAAAAGGACCCTTAACTATAGACGGGTCATCCCCTCTAAAAAGGCATTGTTCTCAAAATATATTATCTGCTAACATTTTTCAAATTCAGTGCCAATACTGTTTACTCCAGTGCGGGGGTGAATACTTTTGAATTGACATGCCATAAATGAGGAAGTGCCCTTGTGTTGCCAAACAGGGTTGCATTGCACATATTTTTCATAAGAAACTAAGAATTTTAGCCATTACTGACAGTTTCTTTAAATTATCAGATTACTCAGAGTTTCTTACCAGTTTCTTAAAAAGGTTCCATAACAAGCTTCATGTTTACTTCCTGTGACTATTTCAAAACGCAGTGTTTGAAGCCTTCCCGATGTTTAGACATTATTCAAGTACCTTTCGAGAAATATGAAAGGAAAGAAAGTAGAAATTTGCTACGTATTTGCTTTATTAAAATAAATATTTTCTTAAGTTACGTTTTCCAGTACTCATGTTTCTAAATTTTTTGACGATCTGAGAGTTATTATGGACGGTTTCTTATTAAAAAATTCGTGTATTGCCTATTTNACATGCCATAAATGAGGAAGTGCCCTTGTGTTGCCAAACAGGGTTGCATTGCACATATTTTTCATAAGAAACTAAGAATTTTAGCCATTACTGACAGTTTCTTTAAATTATCAGATTACTCAGAGTTTCTTACCAGTTTCTTAAAAAGGTTCCATAACAAGCTTCATGTTTACTTCCTGTGACTATTTCAAAACGCAGTTTTTGAAGCCTTCCCGATGTTTAGACATTATTCAAGTACCTTTCGAGAAATATGAAAGGAAAGAAAGTAGAAATTTGCTACGTATTTGCTTTATTAAAATAAATATTTTCTTAAGTTACGTTTTCCAGTACTCATGTTTCTAAATTTTTTGACGATCTGAGAGTTATTATGGACGGTTTCTTATTAAAAAATTCGTGTATTGCCTATTTTTAAGCTAATTCTATCACCATTTTCACAACTGATCGCCACTTGTTAGCCAGGCAGCAATTCCACTCTCCTTTTCTTCTAGATTTCTCCCATAATAAAATTTCATTTGCAATTTCATATTTTCAGAACTATGCACCACAAACACAAGATTGTGAATGCAACATGGATTATTGAAAAATTATGCGAATTATCTATTTATTGGACTATTATCATGCTTTTCATATAATATCATTAGTCCCAGTCTCCCAAAAATCTTTTTCTCTAACATTTTTAGAGACTGGTACTGGGAGTAGTTACTACGCAGAAACGCAGAGGAGCTTTGTATTCTTTGCGAAGAAATCTGCAAGGCAGTTCAAATCCATTTTGGTTCAAATCCAATTTTGGCTCACGATCTTCTCTTTCTAATTATTTTCTAAAGCTCAAAAATGTTCTCTCTCATCAAAATGGATATTTGTAATGTGAATATTTAAAATCAATCCGTGAGTCGCCAAAAGGCTTCCTTTCATTTCAATTAGCGCGATAGCATCAAAATTGATTCAATTGAATAGATATTATCGAGCTAAATTTATTTAAATCTTTCATTTAGCGAAGGACTAAAACTTGCAATTAACTTTATGCTTGTCAGATCTATTGCAGAAATTATGTGAAAGCTATATGGTTTCGTCCAATCACCTTGATTCCCTTTGGGTTAGATCTATCATACTTTGAAAATGTATAAATCTATTTGCCTTTCCTCTTTTAGGTGCGAATATCATAATGTCGCTGTGGAGCAGGGTGGAACTGCTACTTTTCGCTGCGGAGGAAATATTCATGGCCGTTACGTGTACGTAATGCTGATGGGCACAAATTGGCTGACCTTGTGTGAGGTTGAAGTATATTCACAATGAGGTCTTTAAATTACCAGCTGTAAATCGACTTAACCTATCAATATAATCTGCATAATTGTGATTTTTGATGGGGTTTTTTGTACTGTAATAAGCTTTATTTTCTACATTTTGAATTGCCCAAGTGATGATTTTTATAAAAGTAGATCCCGAACATTTAAAAGCGATAGGAAACTCTTGATTTGCTGCCTAATGTTGCAAGGAGAAAGTCTTTGGTTGATTTTACATCGACTTTAATATTTGCTTTCTATGAAGTTTGGTTTATTCCCTTCTTTGCATACTATTGATCAAATAAATTTCAACATAAAATGGCTTCTCCACGAGGAGTGTAAAAATCTGTTTTAAACAGCCTTGTTAAGCTCCGGTCAAACGATCCACCATTTCGTCCAAAGTTTCATATCCAACATCAAGAATGACGATGTTTGGTGACCCAACATGGTGGTCAAACGATCCAACATTTCAACCAACATGATTCTGGGTGAAATGTTGGGAGAAATGTTGGATCGTTTGACCGAGGCTTTTCTTATCAATATTCAGCAGCACTCTAAAACTATTATAAATAATAGTTTTATCTATCTGAGGCGAGCCGTTATTTTTGGTACGCGTACCAATTTTGATCTTGTTGATTTAGAACTAACTCGCCATTATTCCCAGTACTGATAGATTTAGATCGGGGAGAAAGTCCGTTCTGTACCAAAAATTCTGAAAGTGTGAATGGCGCTTACCCAAGAAATAACCAGTGTAAGATGCTTATGACCTGATCCTTTCATTGCATTCTTTGTCGAAGTCTAACGGAGGCAGTATGCTAATTTTCATAACAAACAAGTCTTTAAAATGCAATTCGAAATGGAGAAAATGAAGTAATTTTGTTGATTTTTACTATTTTAAAGGGGACTAGTATTTCTTATTAATACAGGATTTTTACATAATACAGCAATGAATGATTTTAAGTGCTCTTTTTGCTTTCCTCTATGGTCTTATGAACGCCTCCCTGAAACAAGGGCGCCTACCTGTATGAATTGGGTTATGATCCAAAACGATCCAAAAGGGTCCAAAACGACCCAAAATTACCCAAAATTACCCAAAATTACCCAAAATTACCCAAAAGTACAACCGTGAGCAGAGGCTGTGTGTATTGACTTTAGGCCATTGACGTTTATTGCATTGAATTTTCAATTTTCTCAGCACACATCCAGACAGGAAGTCACATAAATCTGAGCCTTGATAAAAGATTGTGCAAGCATACCCTGGGTACCAGACTCTCAAAAGAGTCTGGTACCCAGGGTAGTACAAGCACTGCGACTCGAAAGATATTGAGGACGAAACACATTTTCTATTTAGGTGATTTAGGTGCAATAAATATGCACAGATAAGGGACGAAATGATGATTACATTTCCCGAAATCAAAAGTTTCCCCAGTGGAGTGGAGGAATGTGACTCAGGGAAACCAGGAAAAAAAGTTGTTGCCTAACAAAATCCTGTAAAGAGGGCTTCATTTAAAAAAAATGTACACCCATAGCCGAGGACGATACAAACTTCTATTTCATCATCGGCTCCGTCGCTACGGAGGAGTACGAGATCGCTCCGGGCCGATGAATCACACTCACAGAATTCCAATCAAACATCGCTTACAGGTAAGTCTCGTTTGATTGGGAAATTTTATCCGATCAATTTTTGGATTTTTAGATATTTGGATAGCACACACATCTACCTACCTACAATTTCTGAAAATTTTAAGGAATTTTCCTTTATTTTTAGTCAATTAGGTCTTCCCAGTTAGGCTGGCCCAAATTGTTAGTTTCTTATAAAAAAAATACGTGTAATGCTGTTTGTTGGAGAACTTTGAACCTTTTATGGGTAACGCCCTCTTTTTGAAAAGGAATTCTTTATGCTGAAGAGATTTGAGTATTCCCAATTTTAGACCGAAATTGAAAGACCGTTATTGACGAAATTATGTTGCATTAGAAAGAAGGATTATTCTGCTGAAGATTTGAGCTAATGAAGGGAGATCTAAGGAACTGTAGAGAATTAGTGGAAAGACGTCAACGTTTCTGTGTGTGTTTTATCCCATTATCTACGGTTCAGCCCCTATACAAATCAATGTTTTGCTGTTTATTCGCTGTCTGTTGTAATTAATCAACTGGTGCTAATCCAGCACAATTCACCTTTATTACCTGAGCTATAAGGCGCCCGTCTATAAATAGGATAAAGAAAAACCAGAGCACTCTATTGTTTTTTTTTTGGCTTTGCTGTCTTTGCCCACTTGTTGGATTATCAAATACAATAGGCCATTTATAAACCTATGAGATCTCATCTTTTAACTCGGTTATTCCCTTTAATCTGTAAATCCACAACGAAACCTGCCGACAAAAAACGGCTATCTTTAAAACGGGGAGCGGTTTTCTTTTATATCATTTATTTTTTTAAAGTTGGCAACTGTACCCTCCTCAAGGGGGAGTCCATACCTTCCTCAGCTGCAAACTTCCCCTAGTCCATCCGTTTCAATTCATTACCCCTGTATCATTTGATTTGGTCTTCAGATCTCATGACTTCCTTGTGGCACAGTTTTTGAAGCCTTTCCAATGTTTAGACTTTGCTCAAGTACCTTCCAAGTAATATGATACGGGAAACAAGTGAAAATAAAGTAAACTATGCAAAGGCTTTCCTTTATTAAAATAAATGGTGTCTTAAGTAATTCTTTTCCAGTACTGGAGTTTCTTTCTATTTTGGCGATCTGAAAATTGAGTTTCTTATAAGCGGTTTCCTATAAAAAAAGTACACATAATTTTTTACAAGAAACCAAGAATTGAGCCAGTACTGAACTTCTTTTAAAATTATCAGATTTTGAGTAATCAGAGTTTCTTACGAGTTTCTTACGAGTTCCATAGCAGTCTTTCTGTACCCTCGAGAACACTGCAAAACGAAGTTTCTTTTAAAGCATTTTCGATGTTCAGACATTACTCAAGTACCTTCGGAGTAATATGTTACAGGAAACATTTGAAAATAAAGTACAAATATGCAAAGGATTTCTTTTATTAAAAACAAATAGTTTCTTAAGTTATGTTTTCCCAGTACTGGAGTTTCTTAATTTTTTGACGATCTGATAGTTGAGTTTCTTCATAGCTCAAAATAACTGAGTGGTTTCCAAACAATTTTATGAAGCTAAATGAAGAAAGGGGGATATAGAAATAACCATCAAAATAGATGAGGCCTGTGGGCCTGTGTGAAGCAGAGGCGCCGGAACGAGAATGAAGCGGCGGGGGCAGGCACTCCAAAAGGGGCACTACAAATTAGGAGAACTGACTCATTGTATTCTTCTCAGAAGTTTGTTTGTCACAAGTATGGTTACGAGCAGCAGTGGAAGAGTGGAAATTAATGTGGGCCTAGGTGAAGTTAAAGGGTTTTGGCGCTGGAAGAATCTAAATTGACAAGGAAAAACTAGTATGTGTGTATGTGCAATTTTGTGCAATTCTTCGAGAAGTGCACTGTATTGTTTCTACAATTTATAGGTGTCAGCGGCGTGGTCAGGACAAATTAGCTGGGGGGTTTTAAATGAGGGGTTAAGAAAATTTGTTGAGGANGATCGCTGACTTTTTGAAAAGTGGTTTCCATTAAAAAATTTCCATCGCTGGAAGTCGCCCGCGTCGCTGAGATAGACATTTTTCTATCTCAGCAACAGGGTGTCGCTCGCGTCGCTACGATCGCTGGCAGAAAAAAGTGATAGTTTCCATCAAATCGTTCGTGTCGCTACGGTGGCTGGTACGTTTTTTCAGCGACGGGAGTGACGGGAACGACACGAAAGATTATATGGAAACCAGGCTTAAATGATCACGAGATTACTTTCTGGCGTAACCAACTATGTCAAAAAATTCGAAGGGCCAAAAAGATAGATCTGAAAAGACCCAATAGCAATGCAAATTCAGGATTTCGCTAATTAAAAGCCGTCGATAGGAGAACTAATATCCCTAAATTTAATTTGATATTTGATGCAATACCTCAAAAAGAAATATTCAATATTAATAGACAATAACGCTAAAGATGGCGGCTCCAAAGACACTGTTGTGTTTTGCTGTGAAGCATGCTGGTAAAAAGCTTCCTGACTACCACCTAACGACGTAAACACTTTGGTCTGCCGTTTCAACTAGCTAGCTTGAATTCGAATCGACCTTGAATTCGAATGAAATATGGTTCGAAAGAAAAACTTTCCAAAGCAGAAAAAGTAAAGTTTGGATTCGAATTGAAGTTTCAATCAAAGATTCGCGTTCGAATTACAAATTTGTTCTGTTTGTTTACATTGATTCCTTGTTCCAGCTAGCTATTCGAAACGGCAGACCAAAACTTCTAGGTCGTTAGGTGGTCGTCAGGGAGCCTTTTGCCAGCATTCTTTGCGCGGCCGGCATCTTTAGCGTTATCGTCTATTGAATTTTCAAATTTTGGCTAATTTTTCAAACATTGAAACTTTTTGTTGCAGTACATGTTTTTTTTTATAGAAACTGGTTTATAAGAAGCTAGTACTAGAATGGCCGAACATTTAATAAACTGTAGTACTAAGTTCAGAAAGAGCTAAGAAACTTTCAAAAGCGAATTTCAAAGATATTATGATAAATCTGTTGTTGAACCCTTAGTCATGAGTAATATCAACTCACGGTTTTATGTTTTGAGCATAATAGAACACTTGTTCTTCCCACCTAATGTTTTATATGTCAAGAAACATACCTGCAGCAGTGTTAGAACTACAAGGTAATTCATGCATTTAAAACATAAGAAACAAATCAAGAAACTTTTAGTACTGAAATGCCAAAATGTTCCTGTAAAATTAAGAAACTTTTAGCACTATGGCCTGATCCAAGTTTCTTATAAAAAACGTGTATGCACGGTTGGATTTGAATGCCCTCCTGGAAAATAGATTCCTTCAAAGGAAAATTCCTTGAGTAGAAAACGACAGAAAGGACTCGTAAAATATTTGCTCTTTCCGATATCGATTACATTTTACTACTATAAATGCACAAAACTACGAAAAAGGTACCGAGTGTCCCAAAAAACTGTATACAAGTTTGAAAAATTCTCAAGCCAAGATTTTACAACCAATTAATCAAAGAAAATTTAATGTTAGCCTTCAATGGCTAAATTAAATTTTTATATATTTCTGACCAATATCGGTAACTTGGTTGTTGAGCTATAAATCAACGAACGCAAAATATATTCTTAGGCCCAAACCAGAGCCACCATTGTAGACTTCGGAGAAGGCAAAAAAACCTGAAGCATGGAAACCTCGATATTCTCAAGAAACTAAATGAAAGACTTTCCTGGAGAAATTGTATCACTATTTCTTATTGGTCAAGACAAATATTTACCTTTACTACAATGAACCAGTTATTGTTAAAATTTCAATTTTGATGTAAAGTAAAAGTAAAGAAATCTCTTGATTAATGAAAATATAATATGAGCGTCCCTTGAGAATGTAGCAATAATCATGACGAGGCACATCAGCTTTGGATTTCGAGGGACGACATGCTTCTGCCTTCCCTATAATCGTTATCTCTTCTCTACTGGAAGCTCTGGTTTGGGTCAAGGAGGAAATTTTACACTTACTGATATATTGCTCTGCAACCAAGCTACCGAAGACTATAAGAAAAATACTAACATCTAATTCAGCCATTGAGGGTTAACATAAAAATAGTTTTGGGGCGATTTGACGAAAACCGTTAGCGTCAGAATTTTCCAAACTTGTATACAGTTTTTTGGGACACCCGGTATGAAAAAGTAAACACTAGGAAAAAATAGGAAATTACAAAATTCTACCCCGTCAGATAGTGAATACAAATAATGGTCTTTCTCTCTAAAAATTGACTTTCGACTTGCATCGAAACCCTCTTCTTTAATTTTCAGGCATCTAAAATAAAAACGAAAATTTAGAATAAATTTAGAATTGATGATTACATACAACAGGGTGTCCAAAAGAAACTTATGCCCCGTTCGAATGGCTGCTGCTGCTGCGGAGGAGGAGAAACTGTAATTTTCTTTGTCCTGTTTTTAAAATTGTTGCATAGAAAAGGCTTCAACTTAGAGTTTGAGACCCCGTTTGAGTAAATCGAACAAATTATTGCAGCGTCATGTTATAAGAAGGTCGTAATTAGAAGTTGCACCTAACACTTTCAAAACCGAAAACTTTTACGGTTAAGGTGGCTCTGCACATAAGGTGGATCACTACTAAAAAAATTAACTTCTTAGACCAGTGATAAGGTGGCTCACTGCCAACTAAAAATAAGTTCAAAACACATAAACAGTAGATTAAGGTGGCTCTCTGCTGATAAAAATTTTACACTGATACACACTGGTTGTCCTATCGCTCATGGTGACACGCGCCCTTATTTTACTAAAATCTTGTTTCTCACCTTTTTTCTTTGTTTTCATTTATGGTGACATGCACTTGCCAAAATGTTCCCAAGTTCTTTGATCAGATCATTGAATGAACTCATCCTGAACACTGTTTTACTAGCAGGTTTTGAAGCAATCAAAACAAGCTCGTCTCGTGACACTTGATTACCAATTCCGATGCTTATAATTGTCACACCACTTGCCTGCAATTGAGACAATTTTTTATGTTGATATTGTAACAAAAAGCAACTACGATACTTAGGGTAGAGTGGGGCAGAATGGGTCACTTGATTTTTGCTTCTACAGGGTGAGTCAGAAAAAATGTGGGGTGTTTGCCAATTTTTATTGATGCAGTTTAATTTGCAAATTCGTTTCTTAAAAGTACATTGCATAGAAGACAAGCTAACTTAGATATGAACATTATTTTGGTCGAAATTGGTCTTTCCGTTCCAGAATTACGAGCGATTTTAGTAATGGAAATTCACAAGATTGCTAAAATAGGCCTTCGATTAGATTCATATTCATGCACGTGTCACCTTTTAAATCATGACAATCATATTCTTTTTCTACAAAAAACTTGAAACAAGGCATGCATTGTGTTAGAGCACAAAAGAAAGAACTAATGTTACTTATGTTGTATTCCTCGGGAACTAGTCATTTAATTGTCATTGTTAGCCAGCTAAAAGTTCTTTTACTAGCGATACTTTTCACCAAAATGGCTATATCACAAAATCGCAATAAATTTGTCTTTACTTATGCTAGAAACCGATTATCTTCAACAATAGCATAATTACAGTGCCTTCCATGAATTTGCCAAGGACCCATGGTGCCCACTTTGACCAATTTTGCCCCACCTTATCCTATGAAGGACATCAGCAATGATATCAACACTGTAGTCGATAACTGGACTAATATGTTTTCTCTCGTGCTCAAAAAGCATGCACCTCTTCGCAATAGGCGAGTATCAGAGAAATTTTGTCCTTGGATTACGAAAGAATTTAGAGAGCTGACTAAAACTAGGGACAGGTTAAAAAAGTCCGCCGTGAAGCTAAACTCTGAGATTCTTATAAAATCATACAGAAATGTCCGCAATAAGGCAACAAAGCGAAGACCTGAAACGCGAATATTTTACGCAAAAAATTGCCCAATTTGAAGGCAACATGAAAAATACTTGGAAAACTGTCAACCAAGTTTTAAAAAAAGAGTAAAAAACAACCAGAATTTCACCCCTCAAAGGGGAAAACGATATCTGTATTAAAGACAACGCTGCCATCTCTGAGTCTGTGAATTCCTTCTTCTGTAATATTGGCAAGACCCACAGTGACAAAATTCCTGAAAAGCCAAATCTTCTGTTAAACGAAGAATATTCGGTTAATCCTAAGTCTGCCCGTTTTTATTTTACCACAATCAATAGTCAGCAATTGATTAATGTTTTTGGCAAATCTAAATCATCTATGGGTTTTGGCACTGACGGAATACATTGCAACGTCTGAACTTTCACAGTAAAATTACCGCTATAATGTAAAGTGCTAACCTTCATTCCCTGTGTCACCACACCCAGATCTTCTGATCCTTCGTTCGTGTTACCATCAGTCAGTACAATAAGCACTCTTGGGACGTCTTCACGAATGCAGCTGTTACAGAAGAATTCTCTTTCAGCCATTCTAAGAGCCATGTCTGTGCGCGTCCCACCTTAGAGAGATTCAAACATCCGTTGACTATAACGCTACAGTACTCATGATAAAGTAATGTCAATCGCAACATGAAAGCGAGCGTAGTGTTAGAAAATACCTTGTACATGTCTTTTAATTAAATAGACGTTAATTCCTATTACTGTTGATCAAGTACTAATAGTATCAGAGTGTGCAAGCAACATTGGTAAACGTCGAAAAACGTTGACTAGTAGTTGTTGAAATGTTGCTAAAACGTTGAAAATGAAATGTTTTGCTAAAATGCAAATGTTAGATCCCCGTTGTTTCAACCCCNAACATCCGTTGACTATAACGCTACAGTACTCATGATAAAGTAATGTCAATCGCAACATGAAAGCGAGCGTAGTGTTAGAAAATACCTTGTACATGTCTTTTAATTAAATAGACGTTAATTCCTATTACTGTTGATCAAGTACTAATAGTATCAGAGTGTGCAAGCAACATTGGTAAACGTCGAAAAACGTTGACTAGTAGTTGTTGAAATGTTGCTAAAACGTTGAAAATGAAATGTTTTGCTAAAATGCAAATGTTAGATCACCGTTGTTTCAACCCCATATCAACGGGTTCCAACGTCATGTCAACTGTGAAATTCTAACGCTGAAATTTTGTCAGAACATTCATGTTGGTGGAATGTTGATATCTAATCGATCAACGTTACAACCTCATATGAACCAGAATTCAACGTTGAATCAACCTGACTGTGCACACTGGAATGATTCTAGGCGAGTTCAAAATCACTGTCACTTGTTTCTTAGTGTTTTCCAGCATATTGTGCCATGTGGTTCAAGCTTGGTTTGGCAGTTGTAGAAAATGTTCTGTTTTAGTTTTAGAGTGTGTTTGATTGGTAGTTCCAAACCTGCCAACTTCTTAAGACATTAGACTTCGCAGGGACGGAAACATACTTTCCAATCAAACACAAAAATGTTAAAAACGGTGGGTTTCAGGTTCACCATTGCATTTCGCTAATGAAATCGAGAATCTCTCCGAAGTCTACCAAACCTTCTGCCTTTTGGAGCAGAAGGTTCAGAAGGCCTACCAAACCTACCGTTTTGAAAATTTCGGAGTCAATCAAATACAAATTCCGGGTCTACCAAGTCTACCGTTTTCAGAATTAGTACCAATCAAACACACCCTTAATAGGAAATCAACGGTGCCAGAAATCAATGTATGTCAAATGTAGTCAGTCTGACAATCGTCAGAAAATGGCTGCCGCGGTTTACTTATTTAATTGAATTCTGCATCGTGTAGTAAGTCTACATTAGCTATTGGAATAAACAAGCATTTTCTTACCACGTGAATATGTGATTCTGCCCAGCTTGGCTTTGAGCGTTTCTCTATCCCAGTATACACTGTTCCTTGGAGTGAAATCAAGACGTGGTCTGCTGGCATAATGGATGACACCAAAGTGTGTTTGCGATGCAGAGATTGTGAAATATTCACTGAGCTCGACAAGGAAGTTTCTCACTTTTTTATAGTTTGTGTATCCAACACTACCCGAAGCATCCATCACTATGCCAAGATCAATTGCTTTTTTACACGCTGCAAAATGAAATTGTGCATTAAAAATATGTAAGGTATTCCAAAAAATTTGTAGATCAAAATTGTTTTTGGACATAGAGCTGCCATTTTATTGCAANGGCTTTGAGCGTTTCTCTATCCCAGTATACACTGTTCCTTGGAGTGAAATCAAGACGTGGTCTGCTGGCATAATGGATGACACCAAAGTGTGTTTGCGATGCAGAGATTGTGAAATATTCACTGAGCTCGACAAGGAAGTTTCTCACTTTTTTATAGTTTGTGTATCCAACACTACCCGAAGCATCCATCACTATGCCAAGATCAATTGCTTTTTTACACGCTGCAAAATGAAATTGTGCATTAAAAATATGTAAGGTATTCCAAAAAATTTGTAGATCAAAATTGTTTTTGGACATAGAGCTGCCATTTTATTGCAAAATATTGAAAACTAGTTATCATTTGAACGAGCTTAGCGAGTGGAAATTGAATCTTGCAAGAGTTCTGGAATTTTGGTAACTTACGAGGGTTTAGTCTCTTGGGAATTTTATATAGGAACTTTTTGTTTCACAAATTGTTCTGACTTTATATACATTGTTTCAAAGTTAGGTAGCCGTTACGTTGAGTGACTGGTTTAGCCGTCGCGTATCAAAGATGTTCTATGGTCAGTTCTTTGCCCCTATACATTCTTTATAAAATTTGGCAGAAATAACGTCACAGTTTCAGAAGCAACAACTCTTGCGCTATTCTGCCTACAGATTCTTAATCAGAAGACTTCACAAAATGGCACATTTGGTTTGCAAAATCGACAAATGAAAAACCTCAATTAATTAAATTTAATTCCCTTAAATCAACAAGATTCCATAACCTTTTCAATATTCAACTTCCATTCGCTAAGCTCTTTCGAATGATACCTAGTTTGCAGTATTATGCAATAAATGGCAGTTCTATGGCCAAAAACAATTTTGGCCTGCACAATTTTTGGAAGTATGCTAGAGTCCTTCAAAGTTAGTTTTGAAATTGGCTTGGGAAAACGAGGTTTTGGATGAAAGCGGCAGAGTCTCTTGGCAATTTCAAACAGATCTCTATGCTAGTTTTGTCCTTGCAATACTTGAAATGGAAAAATATATTGCGATTTTGTTTAACCAAGGATGAGCCATTAAAGACTGGAAAGTTTTTTATCTAACGTTCGAATTTTAGTCATCATGTTTCAAACATTTATTTATCTGTGATAGAATCAAAACGACAATGCAACCGTAGCAGCCTTGTTTGCAGCCTAGACAGGGGTAGCACCAGAAATTTTCCGTCAGAGGGGCTGGGACTTCCGACAGGGGGCTAAAAACTAAAATATGCAGTTTTCACATATAATTTTTCCAAATTCGCTCCGAAAATAACCCAGAATTTCTTCCGACGGGGGGCTAGATGCTGCCGACGGAGGGGCTGTAGCCCCCTAGCCCTCCCCTGGCACTACCCCTAAGCCTAGATTATCGTTTATCAGGCCATGGGCAAAGGTTGGTCGAAAAGTTGAGTGAACTGACTCTATTTATACTTACGCTTTCTTGTGGGTATGACAGGATTTACGACAATGCAAGGACCATCTCTGCAAGTGCCCGTCTCTTGAACAGCGCCAAGACTAGAGCAATCTTTGCCTCCATTAGCAGGGGCTGGGTTGGTGCATGTCCGGGTTCTAGAATGAGCACCATCACCACAGGTTTTGCTGCATTTTGACCAAGACGACCAGTTAGAAAGACCACCATTAACAGCACAAGGATTGTTGTTGCATTTCTGACTTCCGTCTGCTGGTCCAAGTTTAGAACAGTCTTTTCCTCCGTTGGCAGGAGCTGGATTGGTGCACGTGCGACTTCTGGTCTGGGTGCCACCTCCACATGTCTTGCTGCATTTTGACCAAGTAGACCAGTTTGATAGTCCTCCATCGACAGGACAAGCATTGTTGTTGCATTTCTGTGTTCCATCGGTAGTTCCAATTTTAGAACAATCTTTTCCTCCGTTGGCAGGAGCTGGATTGGTGCATGTGCGACTTCTGATCTGGCTGCCTCCACCACAACTCTTGCTGCATTTGGACCAGGAAGACCAATCAGAGAGTCCGCCGTCGACAGGACATGGATCAGGGTTACATTTTTCACTTTCCTCTACTGCTCCAAGCTTAGAACAATCTTTTCCTCCATTTGCAGGCGCTGGATTGGTGCAAGCTCGTTGGCGTTTCTGGGTGCCACCTCCACATGCTTTGCTGCATTTGGACCAGGAAGACCAGTCTGATAGCCCTCCATTGACCGGACAAGCCTTAATATTACATTTCTTGACTTCCTGGAATGCTCCGATGCTAGAGCAGTCTTTCCCTCCATATGCTGGCTTTGGATTTGCGCATGAGCGGTATCGATTTTGAATGCCATCTCCGCATGAAACACTGCATTTCGAATAAGATGACCATTCAGAAAGTCCACCATCGACGGGGCATGGTTTGTTACCACATCTCTGGGTCTCTTTGAAAACTCCGAGATTTGAGCAATCTTTTCCACCGTTGGCAGGGGTAGGGTTACTACATGTGCGATGTCGAACTTGAGTACCTCCGCCGCATGATTTGCTACATTTCTCCCAAGATGACCACTCAGACAAACCCCCATCAAGAGCACATGGCTGGTTGTTGCATTTCTGAGATTCCTTATTCACTCCAAGGTCAGAGCAGTCTTTGCCTCCATAGGCTGGTGCAGGATTTTTACATGAGCGAATTCGGGACTGGGTACCACCGCCACATGGCTTACTACATTTTTGCCAAGATCCCCATTCAGAGAGACCTCCATTAACGGCACATGGTTTGTTATCGCATTTCATGACCTCTTTGAATCCACCAAGGCTGGAGCAATCTTTACCTCCGTGTGCTGGGGATGGATTTGTGCAAGCGCGGTGCCTCTCTTGGGTGCCACTACCGCATGTCACGCTGCATTTTGACCATGACGACCAGCTAGAGAGACCACCATTGACAGGGCATGGCTTTGTCCCACAGCTTTTTGTGACAGTTTTCGCTCCAATACTAGTGCAAGACTTTCCACCGTGAGCTGGGGACGGCTTAGTACATGTCCGGCTGCGTAAGCACGTGCCACCTCCACATGTTTTGGTGCATGTGGACCAAGAAGACCAGGAAGAATAGCCACCATCAACCGGACAAGCTTGTTTGTTACATTGCTGGATTTGATTTGCTGATCCGAGTTTGGAACAATCTTTGCCACCGTAATCTGGTCTTGGATTCGTGCATGTTCGTTGTCTTTTCCTTGTACCCCCAGCACAAGATTTTGAGCATTTTCCCCATTTCGACCAGCTTGAGTATCCTCCATCAGTTGGCACTGAAAATGAAAATTATCAATCTGAGTTACAAGATTAGACTAGACTTGTTACAACGTCACTATATACTGCTCAACAATTCTTGGTATAACTATGCCGGTAAGCAACGATGTTAAGGGATCGTCTCAAAAGAATCGATGGAGATAGCGGAGTTTTTATGGCCGATTTTTTCGGAGATTTAGGACATGAAAATCTCAAACCCCTACCGTTTTGCGTAGAAAACTCCGACAATATCGCCGCCGCTTTGGATTACCGGTGGAAGACATAAGCGTACGGCAGAATTTTTCCAGGGGGGGTGGTAGGATTTTGCCCGAGTAGGGAGACATATGTATAGCTGAGTCCATTGGATATACAGACCTTGGAGATAGCAGCGAATACCAAANGATCTCCTGGTCTATCAAGGCACTCTGTTCCCTGTTCATTTTCGCCTGATGTGGGGGTCGAATCTGTTTTGGTTCCCCCATAAATGGGATTTTTAACCCTGATACAAGTTCTAAAATTTCTGGATTGTTTGTCAGAACCTGCCAATTGTTTACAAAGTATTGCAGTCTTCCTGCAAGGGGGTAGTTCCATGTCTCTTGCCCAGGGAACATATTTCTTACCCCTGGGTGAACATTTTGTAACCCTTTTAAGGGCAATATTTCTGGTATATCTTTTGATATTTCTACCAGGTTGGCCATGTTGAGGTAAGGTTGTTTTTTCATACTTTTCCTTACCGTTAGCGTTAAATCCACGTCCCCGTCTGGAATTTGCTGCATTCCCAAACTTTGGCGAGTTGTTGTTAAACTTGGAGAAAAATGCTGTCCGCCCCCCATTTCCTCTCTGAAAAGAGGGGCCTTTCTGAAAGGGCTGCTTCCTTTCAACCCTCTGCTTATTGTATATCTCCTTCGACTCTTTCTTCACTTTGGCCGTGTCTTTCACATGCTTTCTAAACTTCTTGCCAAATAGTTCCTCATTGTCGGTTGCTTCAAACAGTTGTGCATGCTCCTTTATGGTCGACTTGGTCTTCTTATGATCATTCATCAGGACTGATAGGACATTGCAGCGCCTCTGATATGTGACTGCATTGAAAGCTTGGCCTAACAATAAAATGGACTGCTCCAAGCTAGTTGAAATGTCCTCTAGGGGAATTTCTACTTTCTCACCCTCTGCCTCATTGGCAGATTCAATGGCCATCCATACCTTTGAAAGGGGGCCAAACACATTCACCGTCTTCTGTTGAATCTTTTCCAAAGAAGAGTCCCAGAACAGCTCCGTTTTCTTCTTCTTTTCATCAAGGAGTTCCTTGAAAAACTCATCCAGTTTCTTAGGCCCATCAATATTCGATGGTACTGGACTGAACGTTAATATGCTGTCCCTGAGATCTTTTTCAGGCACAAATTTTTGCAAATGTTTATTTGCATAAGAGGCCATACCCTTTGGCAATTTCCATTGAAACTGGGCTTCCTCTGCAGATGCTTCGAACCGTTTTCTTTTCGTTAACGGTTCACAGGCCTTGCTGCCGGTATCTGAATCAGACGATGATTCGCTCGACGATGAATCCGAAGATTCACTTTCAGAAACCGCATGCTCAACACGAGGCCTTTTCTTACGGCCAGTTTTCGTGTTGTTGCCTGATAAATTTTGCTCAATGGCAACAGGCTCTTGGCCTACCACATTTTCTGAAATGTTTGGTAGGGCTTTATCTCCTCCATTTTCAATGCTCATGGTGATTCACATGGGTTGAAAATTTTTTCTTGCAATCTTTTCGCGTCCGCCTAGCTCCAGAGATGAGCTAAAAGAGGATAAGTGGGAGTCTGGGCTCCAATGTGATAGGAGATTGGGATCTAATCCAGTATTAGATCTACGGAGATTTTATGAAATAAAATTTGTTATTGTTGCTGTTCAGGTGAAGGCCGACCAGAGACAATGCGAACTAGACAAATGCGCTGGTCGCCGACCAAATCTACTGAAATGGAGGTCGGCCTTAAAGGTGGAGTTCTAAAACGTGCACAATTTCCCGCTTGCTACATTACATTGTTTGGAAACAAATGGTGTCGCTCTTTGATCGACGTTTCCATCGCACTATCGAATCAAATCAGTTGAGAATGTAGTGCGGGCGACATTTTGCACCTAGTGGAAATCCAGCTTTAAAGCCGAACTCCACTGCAGTAGCTTTGGTCGGCGACCAGCGCATATGTCTAGTTTCTGCCCTGTTAAATCTTCTGCGTCTTGGAATGCCTGGTTTGGCTTAGCTGGAGACCGTTAAAATACTTCATGTGTGAATTCAATTTAACCCTAATTTAACCGGGGGGGGTGCTTTCCACCCCCCTGTCGGATTTTTGCAGAGTATTTTTTAACGGCATGAGCTATGACTCTCTAACTTTCTGACAATTACTAATTATCTATTAGGTCCTTTTTGACAATAAAATTTTCGAACAATGGGCGTCACGTGACAGATGACAATACCATATTTGGAAGATGGTATTAACAAAATCAATGTTTTTGATATTTTTACAACAAGAATTAGTTTCAAATGTGGATTATTATACCTTAAAAGAATCAGCAAATAAAAAGCTTTCATTTTTTATCAAGAACAATGGAATTTGCTGACATCAGCATTTTTAAATGATGACGTCACATGTGCCGCCTTTTTGGGTCAATTTTGCACAATTTGAAGCTTTTTCCAGCGGAAGTTGTAGAAAATGCATATAATTGCGTTTTGCAATACATTTAAAGTTTTTTTAGCAAGTTTTGTATCAGTTTTTGGTCGTAAAACCCACTTCGTGATTGTGAGGTCATCAATATTTGTCATTTTCTTCAAAAATAGCTGTCTAAAAACACCTTTAGGTATTATTTTTGAGTTAGGAATGAATAATACGGCAAATAAGGTCGAAAATTGCGAATTATATGATATTTTTTCCGATTTTAGAACGAATTAGCCGGAGAAACTTATATTTTGACATTTTTCGACATTATGACGTCATAGTGACGTCATCTAATGAGATGGCCACACCCAAATCTGCCAATCAGTAAAGAATGGTTAGTACTACGCCCTTGCCAGGTTTGAATGATTTCCCATTAGTCTAAGGCGATTTACAGAGGGGGGTGGAAAGCACCCCCCCCCCGGCTATATTAGTTCAAAACAAGCCCGGTTAAATTAGGGTTAAAAAGTAAATCCTTTGAAAATGAGCAAAAATGGTTTAGTCTGTTAGAAAAACTTATAGGGGAAAGTGGGGCTAGTTGTCACAGGGGTAAGTTGTCACACTCATTTTCAATCGAATGCTTTGCTTGTTTTGATTTTTGCTAATAGATTTGAAAGAAGTACATCAGACCCTCCAGAAAACGTCATGGGCAAAGTTTACCTTAGTTTGCGTTTGCATTCAGTTTGTAAATGTGACAACTAGCCCCATTCTCCCCTACTCCTTTGGCTGCCCATTTAGCACTTAGTCACAGCAACGTAGATAGTACCTCGCTTCTAAGTAACTCTGAGGTTAGTTAGCAGTGTCGAACTTTATCTTGATGCATCGTAAAATCTTTTTTTAAGTGAAAGCTTTACCTTTGTTATCATTTGTGAGATCGTCGTCGTCATCATCATCATCATCATCGTCGCGGCTAGATTTGTCGTCGTCCTCACTTTCGGCTTCAATTTCGGCCTCATGATCGCCCTCATTTTCGACTTCGCTCTTTTCTTCATTCTCAGCTGAGTTTTCAACCGCATTTGCCACCTCGTTCTTTTCTTCATTGTCAGCTTCGTTCTCGGTTACAGTTTGGGGTGGTCGTTCGGCCTCATTCTCAACTTGACTTCTTCCTTCGTTTTCGGCTTTATTTTCGGCCTCATTTTCGGCCTTATTTTCGGATTCATTCTCGGTCGCACTCTCGATCTCGCTGTTTACTGGATTTTCAGCTTCATTCTCAGCTTGATTTTCCATCTCATTTTTACTCTCTCCTCCGACTTCTCTCTTTACTTCGTATTCAGCTTGATTCTCTTCTTCGTGTCCTATGCGAATCCCATCTTCGGCTTGGGAATGTTCATGGTAATCCTCAGCTTCTATCGAAATAACATAAGAAGTTTTTACGAAGATATGATTAGGACATTCTGGGACATTTTGAATCTACATAGTGTTTTCCATAATTTAAGACCATTTGAATTAAAATAGGTCGTTTAAGTAATTAAATAGAATTTTTCTTGTGAAGAAGCCATAAATATGCCAATTTTCCGTTGTTTTTTGGTCACCTAGCAACGAATCACGTGACTAATTGATTTACATTGTTATATTTGAAAAGCTCATTGTCCAAAGAACAATTGAGGTAAGTCTCATTGTTATATCCTTTGGAGTTTCAGAAAAAAAGAGGGGGGGGGGCCAAAAGGGCACCCAATGCCAAAATGTCAAAAAATACCCCATGTGAAATAGGGTTAAGACTAAATTAGCAGCGATGTTTTCACAGCGGCTTCCTGTTATTTAGTAGCCACTCGATGGTTGACCCAGGAGACGCTAATCTGAGGAGTTTCCGCTTGAGTGGCATAATGGCTCCAGATCACGTCAATCTGTCACGCGCGGCGTCACTGGGTCAACCGTCGAGTGGCTACCAAATAACAGGAAGCCGCTGTGAAGACATCGCGGCTAATTTAATCTTAAAAACCGCAACCTATGACCACAACATTTTCCAAAGATCAATCCGAATGTTTCCTACAGCCCGTGATCATAGGAAGCAAGGGTACATATGGTAAAACAAAGGATACTGGTCTGATTAAGAGAAAGTGATTTCGTAGTCTACAGAATAGATTTCATACCTTCTGCGCAGCCGACCATAGCATAGCCTCCAAATCTTTGGCATCTTTAAAAAAATATTGCACGGATGGGTAATGCATCTTTTGTTTGACTTTATGGCTTGAAAGGAACTTCAAGACCTTTGCTATAGTCCTATATGTAAACTCTCTAATATCTTGATTATTTTCAGAATTACAGCGTCTTCTTTGCTGTTGCCAGTTTTGAGAATGTGACGTCATCAAATTGCTAAATCGTAAACTAGAAAAGCTACAGATTTTTGCTTGCAGCCATATTATAGACCTTCATAAACTATAGTTTTCTTGAAGATTGTGCCGTTTTTCATATTTCCATTTAGGATCTACGAATATTTTAATTTTTTTCAAAACTTTTCGTGAGTTCTTTCAATAAAAAGAAAACCGCTGTAATTCTGAAAATAATCAAGATATTAGGGAGTTTACATATAGGATTATAGCAACTTACCTGAAGTTCCTTTCAAGCCATAAAGTCAAACAAAAGATGCATTACCCATCCGTGCAATGTTTTTTAAATATTTGGAGGCTATGCTGCCGACCATAACGTTTTGCTCTCTCTGTTTATTTTGATTTTATTGAGTGCACTCAGAGGTGTGAGATCTATTCTTCAGAAAGGCAAATCGATTTGTCTTTTTGGAAACCTGAATCCTGTGGTTTACAAAATTCACCCTTGCTCCCGCCGGACCAAAAATCATCCGGCTATCCAGCTGTGAGCTGTTCAGAACAAGTCGTCCTTTCCTTTCTTCCAAGACAAATTGGGTAACTCCAATCCCGGTATTGCCCTTGCACAGAGTCCAGAAAAAGTCACGTCTCCACGGCTGTGAGCCGGAGGAAGGTTTTGCTTGTTAATGGCATAATTGAGGAAGGTTTGGAAATTCTCATAAGACACCCAGGCAAATTTTGGGTTATTTTAGCAACAGCAACTAATTTGTAACTTTTAGGGTTATAAACAACTCGAGGAGTTCGAAAAATCTGGTTATTTTGACATGACAAGATGTGGAAGGTTTTGTTGACGAAATTTATTCATTCAATATTCTTTATGCACAAATTAACCCTTCAGCAAATTAAAATATATCTACTTGCAACGATCAAAATTTGAAGAATATAAACCTACAGCCCTATAAAACCTAACCATTGCTGATCTTCCAGGGAGTTGTGTTTGAGAGTCTAGCTCTTTAGATGCGTTTTAAGTTATTTTTCAAAACGATTCAGTGTTGGTAGCTCACGAATTTCGGCAGGTGTGCCATTCCATATCTTGAGAGCTACGTAGTGAAAGCCTTTTTTGCAAATTCAGTCCTATATCTAGGCATCTGGAGATCTTTACAGTGCCTCGTATTGTAGGTCGAGTGGAAAGATCTCAGTATCCGGAGAAAGGCTTGACCTTTTTCTGGACTCTGCCTCTGCATTTGCTTAATAAAAAGTAATTATCTACCATTCTATAAATAAGAATACCTCGTGCGGCAATAAATCGATTATTTTCCACAAGATTTTCTGGATCAGGATCTGCTTGGTCATCGTAGTTGTCATATTCCCTTTGAGCATTGGCTGAAATAAATTAACTATTATCATGAACGACTGAATAGTTAAGGCCTACCTCCAGTAGAAAGTATCTTGAAGTTCTGAAAAGTACTAGAGAGTACTGAGAAGTACTATAAAGCAGGCCCGTCGGAACGAAATTCATAGTGGAGGGGGGCTGAAAGTAAATGCGAGTGGAGTGAGGAAAATTTTTGTGACCACGCCCTTTAGATCGTCAGAAAACGCCCCTGTAATGAAGAATTTGCCATTTGAAGGAGCAAAGGACCGCCACTGACAGAAGGTTTTCCCTGGAAACTTTGAAAATTCTGCTCCAAAATCACTTAGAAATAGATTATTTCTTAACTAAATGAAGTGTAAATCTAAGTTTAAATCTTCATTTCCATAATCTTTACTTTTTACAGCTTTTTCAGTAGAAAAGGAACAAACTTTATCCCCCAGCCACCCCCCC
>REGM01000031.1:1443634-1465572 GCA_004194415.1 Aurelia aurita
TGTAAATCTAATTTTAAATCTTAATTTCCATAAACTTTTTTTTTTCAACTTTTTTATTAGAAAAGGAAACAAACTTTTTCCCCCAGCCCCCCCCCCCCCCCCCCCGTCATAAAGTATGGAAAGTAACTGTAAAGTACTGAGAAGTACGATGGGTGGTAGGAGACGTTGGGATTGCTTTTGAAATTTTTTATCTATGACCTATGACCACAACATTTTTCAAAAGCAATCCAAACGTCTCCTACCGCCCATGGGAGTACCAGAGAAATACCATAAAAGTACTGAGAAGAACTTATCAGTGTACCAACATCAAGGAGAGTTATTTATTGATCTAAAATATGACTTATTCATCTCGTATGATAATTCATTATAATTATTTCAAAGTTTGATATATATGCACATTACCGTAGTTTTGTTCAGCGGCCTCCGCGCTCGTCTAGTGCGCATGCTCTCTAGAAACAGAGCATGCGCACCAGACAAGAGCGCTAGTCGCCGATCAAAAACTACTGCAGTGGAGGTCAGCCTTTAAAGGGACCTTTGCAACCAGCATACCTTGCATGTGCCATCTCTTTGTTGGCGGCCATTTTCTTGGACCATGAAAATGATGACAACAAAGAGACCACAAAAGAATATATTCACAAAGCATGCCGGTTGCAAAGGCCCCTTTAAGTTCAACCAAGAGTGAAAATAGTGGTGGATTCAAGGGATTGATTGATCCCCACACCAACTCGTCAGAAGAAGTGGCCTCCTTGGGAAGATTTGTGCAGTTTAAACGGGTATATTTCAGAAAGTTTTCAACAAAAGTGGTGTTCTTGGGAGTGGTGCTAGACTGGCAAATCTTGGGAATAAAGCACTCTCATTAGTGCCGAAAAAGATTCCTAACTTTGCAAAGTGCCGACGCCGATAAAAATTTTGTCTTGTTATGTTATAAAAGACTTTCCCCAAAGGTTTATCAACTTTATTGTTAAGGTTAAGGGCCCTGGTCAACATCCATGCCTTGCGCCCTTTTTGTTCCTTGTTTCCCTGGACAATTAAGAGTTTCTGCCAGGTAGAAAAGATGGCACATAGCTACTCAATACAGTAATCAAGTAAGGATTTGTAAGATTGCTATGGCTGGGAGAATCAAACCAGCAAGTAGCAACGGTTTTTATAAACTGTTTTAACCCATCAGGGTATCGTAGTTTCTTATTTTTTTTAATTGCCCCGTGTAGTTTCTTATAATAATAATAATCAATTTGTTTAAACTTGGTAATATACGTCTATAGTGCACATCAAGAGATGTGCACTAATTAATACCAACTATTTACATAATATACAAAAATAACTAAATTACAATACAATCCAACTCTTTACATATCTATTTACAAACTCTGCAGGTACATNCCCAAAGGTTTATCAACTTTATTCTTAAGGTTAAAGGGCCCTGGTCAACATCCATGCCTTGCGCCCTTTTTTGTTCCTTGTTTCCCTGGACAATTAAGAGTTTAGAGGTAGAAAAGATGGCGCATAGCTACTCAATACAGTAATCAAGTAAGGATTTGTAAGATGGCTATGGCTGGGAGAATCAAACCAGCAAGTAGCAACGGTTTTTATAAACTGTTTTAACCCATCAGGGTATCGTAGTTTCTTATTTTTTTTAATTGCCCCGTGTAGTTTCTTTAAAGACCCTGCGCTAACCAGCAGCCTTTGTGCGCTTTCTTTGCAAAACCAAATAAACAACATTCTTTTTCGGACAAAAATAGATGGAACGTGCAAGGTATGCAGGTAGCAAAGGCCCCTTTGAAAATTGGAGAAAGGGAAATATCGAATTTTAAATTTCGGACTCTATGGCTTTGTCAATGTTAAATTTCTATTCAGTTAGAAACTTGATGTCCTGATTTGTTTTGTTATCAGAAAAAGGAGAAAATAATTTCTCTCGTACAGGATTCTGACAAGGAATTTGCAATTCTGCTATTGTTTTCTTTTGCTCCCAGACAGGGAGCAAAAGAAAAAATTGCTCCTAGACAGGGTGAAAATTCCAATATCTCAGAGACACACCACAGTATATTCTGAGATCAAGTGCCGCAGTAACACCGTAACACAACTCTACGAAAAACAACTGCAAATTTGTCTAAATTTATAATACAATAAAAATATATATAATACAATACCATACAATAATAACTCGCACAAAAGAATTTCTGTACAGGCTGAAATGTCTCATATACATTTATATAATAGTTCTTATACAGGGGTGTCTCAGACGTTTGATTAAATATTAAAAAATAACGATATAATGAACGAGCTCCATGGAAAGACAATCCTTTCCTAAGATCTTAAATTAATTTCGGACACCAGAATCTTGCAAATCCACTGAATATTCACGGAGCTACAAGCTCTTGAAGTTCAAGTTAGTGAAACCAGATGCCTCTCCATAGCATTTGTAGTTTGTTTTGTTTCTCGCCTATTTCAGAGCAAACCAAATGGGATTTAGAAAGGATTTTCGATAACCAAACTTTCTCGAACATGAATTCAAGCGTATGGATGCTTTAAAGGGAATCGACATAGTTAAAAGCTGGCCCGGGCCAAGTTAAAAATATAGTCTATTGTATTTGATACTGTTGGCACGTGGCGTTTCATTGTGTAACTGAAGAAACAATGGGTGCGTGGGCATTTTCGTAGCCTATTTATTGCGACCACTCAATATAGCTATGTCTATTCCCTTTAAGGAATTCTGTTTAGCAAAGTGTGGAAAAGCAAATTTTGACAATGGTTACAAGAATTACATTACTTTCGGAATCCTATTTGGTTCGCTTTGATATAAACGAGAGATGTGGCATTGGATAGCCTTCCTTTAATTCGATTTTAGAGCCTTTTTGCATAACAAGTAGCTTTGGGGTCTCTGGTTTCAGCTTTCGCACAAACTTGATCTTTAAAAGCTCATAACTCAGTAAATTTTCAGTAGGTTTGCAAGATTCTTGTGTCTAAAATTAATGTAAGATCTTAAAAATTTGGGTATCTTAACATGGAGCTTGTTCATTTTATCGTTATTTTTCAATATTCAAACGTCGAAATTTGTTTTGGGACACCGTGTATAATAGGTGCTGAAGGGCCAAAAATCAGCCTGGAGGAGCAAGGACGAAAAATGTTTTGGCTTTTGCGTGTTTGTTTACATTTTTTGCGTGTTTGTTTACATTTTTTGAAAGAACCAATCACAAAGCTCTATTGTCACATGACTTTGTTATGGTTTTGAAATAATGGCGTCGTTTAAACATAGAAGCTGTGGGGCGTTTAGAGCAAAAACTACCCTCTCTATTCAGGGGCAAAAGCACATTAATTTTTTGGAATTTTCAAAAATTTAAACTATGCATGAACAAATAAGAGTTTTTCTAAATTTTCCCCGTAGCCGAAAATGATACCGTTTCAAAACTCGAAAATATCGCAATTTGCTTTTTACTGATTCGGAACCCTCCATTCGGCCTAGCAAGGTCTACTTGNAGATTGTTTCAGCAAGATCAGAAGAAAGTATATCAGGAATTTAATGGAATGTCAAGAAGTGAAAGAGTAGCACCAGATGCCGAGGAAAGCGAGCGATTTTGGACGGGTATTTGGGGGAACGAGGTACAACACAATGGCGAGGCAGAATGGCTGAAGGAATTAAAAGCTGAATGTGGTGAAACAAGACAGGATGATATAGTGATAAACTTGGCGATGGTAACAGCACAAGTAAAGAAGATACCAAATTGGAAAGCACCTGGACCTGATGGTGTCCAAGGATACTGGATAAAGAAGTTGACATCACTGCATGACAGGATCGCCGAGCAAATGAATGAAATGATAAACAGCAGGGTTCCTATACCTGTTTGGATGACAACTGGCAGAACAGTGTTGTGCCAGAAAGACCCGCAGAAAGGAAATGTGGTTGATAACTATAGGCCAATATCTTGCCTACCACTCATGTGGAAACTGATGACAGGAGTAATTGCTGACAGTGTATACAAGATGCTTGAAGAAAGTGATATTCTACCAACAGAACAGAAAGGATGCAGAAAGAAGAGCAGAGGAACAAAGGACCAACTTTTGATTGACAAGATGATCCTGGAGGTGCTTAAGTTTTTGGTCTCTCGTTGTCTGAAGAACTCCATAGCTTATGAGCAAAATCTAATCTATTACGATCTTTCCGGTATAAACATTTTCTACACATAACAACCTAAATTTGGAGCTTTTAATCAAGCTATTTTGGGAGATTTTAAAAGGAAACAGAAGCGGTTTCCCAAATGCGATATCAATATTCTATGCCGAAAGGAAAATCTCTTTGCATGATTTCAGAATTGCAATGCTTGACAGCGTAAATGGCCACCTTTCGAATGAGATCCAATAATTCGATGGCTCGAAGAATGTAAGAAATCCCACATCAGCTAGCTGCTGATGGATGTCTACGTCAATACTATAAAGCAAAACACGTACTTTTATAAGAAACTCAGATCACTAATAAACTGAGAAACTTTAGTACTGGAACAAAATTATCTTTTCACTTTATTTCGACTTGCTCAAAGTGAAATTGATTTGACAGAGTAAATAATGAGAATTTTAAGTAAACTTGGAATTACTCCAAAACAGAAGACATACCTACAGATAAAGGTTTTAGCCATAAGTTCAGTTGAGTCATCCAAGCAAGCGTGGAGCTATCTAGGGTGTTTTAGAAAAAACCCAACCAACCATAATTGAAAATTTTCAAAATATTATAAGATTTGAATAGATGTACTATATACCATCTGAAAATACAATCTATCTTCTTTCGAATGATATGCAGTTTGGATATATTAATGGACATATTTATCATTTAATTGATATTCTAGTAAGTATGGTTGAGTTTAAATGCAACTTTAAATGCAAAGAAAATGCCTTGCAAGGCAGTATCTGAAACTATTCCCAAGCAAAAACGGTATGATGTTACTAGTTTGTGTATACGATTTCAACGTGTCACTCTTCCCTTATCTGAAGCAGATTTTTAGGGCCAGTGACAGCCCTTATAGACAGAAATGGCACTTCTGTAGCCTGGATTAGAAATGAAGGATTACAAAAATGAGCCTAAAGAGGGCACGATCTAGACTTATTACGTTGAGTCCTAGTAATCGCTACCACCCACCAACCCTACTCGCTCATACTATTATACTACTAGTATGAGCTAATAGGGTGGGTGGGTGGTAGCGATTACTAGGACTCAACGTAATAAGTCTGGGCACGATCCACACGACAATTTTCTCACAGACCTATTTCTAGCTTGCTGCAACGAGTGATTGGTTTTTATTAATTCATAAAGATATTGACAGTTTTTGTCTCCTATTATTTTCTTCCTTCACTTTCTTGTTTAAATTTTGAACCGACCCTGATCTCAGTCTTAGCTAACCAGTCTTGGATATTCCGAGATGTTGCTTGCATTTAATGTCGCACGAGCCTTACTTGGGGGCATACGCGAGGCTAATTTAGTCCGTGGCAATAAAACGCTTCCCAAGTGGGTTCCGTTTCAGAGAGAATGAAAGTAACGACAGGATTATATATGTCCTGACTAGAGATCACAAAAGAGGGAACATCTAGGGTATAATTAGATTTGATAGAAGAAAGTCAAAACACGTTTACTTTGAAGCAAGTTATAATGTGTGGTTGCAAACCAGTTGCAAAATATATTATTTTTTCTAAACAACGATGTTGGACTTTTGATCTTCTCTTGTCTCTAAAATGAAAACAAGAACCCAGGAATTCCGGAGAGGGGGCACAGGGGGACAATGACCCCTCTTGCCCTCTCGAAAATGCCCAAAAATTTGTTATCTTCCGATTGTTTTATCTTTCACTTTGCAATTCTGCCCCATAAAAATTGCCCAACCCGGCATCCCTGCAAGAATCACTGAACAGCGATTGCAGTACCTGGATTGTCCACGGGCTGTAGGAAATGCTGAATTAAGAATAAGACGTACGTATATGATACATCGAGCTATCCTAGTTCATTATTTCGTTCCTGATGCATCGAGGGCCATTGTTAATCCCCGCGAGTGGCAGAGTGACGTGACTTAGAGCCATTACGCCACCCAAACGGAAACTTGAGTGGCATAGGGTAATTGGTCTAGGTCACCTCAATCTGCCACGCGCGGGGATTTAAAATGGCACTCGATATACCAGGAACGCAATAATGAACCAGGAAGGCTCAATGTATCATATTCGTAAATCTTACTTTTAATTAAAGGGAATAACCTGAGTTAAAAAAATGAGATCTCGTTGGTTTATAAATAACCTATTGCATTTGATAATCCAGCAAGTGGGCAAAGAAAGTAAGCGTTTCCTACAACCCGTGGATTGTCAAATATGATTGTAACTGAAATATCGACAGAGCGAGTTAATCACCGCATAAAAATTTATACTGCAATAAGAAAGCCCATCTAATTTTAGAAATCCTACAGAAAAACTATGATCGCTTCGTACTAATCAATCTCAGAATTTTCATAATATTTACGCATATCAAAAATATTTAAGAATTGTTTCATGGTTAATGAGTTGCAAAAAACTACTAGTACTTTCTAAAACAAATCAATTCTGTAAAAAAGAAAAATGAATAATTTATTTCAGCCGAATAATATTTCTTTCTGGTTCATCAGCGTAGTTTTCACGAGTTCAAATGAACTCAAACAAAATATTTCAAAATTACAAAATACTTCTAAAAATGTTACTATCTGTACAAATAGGAATATCTAGAGAGTTTCGAAGCTATACAGTTTGAAGGCTCGAAAAGATATCAAATCTGTTAATTTGAGGGTAGAAAAACCATTTTCGGGTTTTAAGTAAGCTTAGACGACGCAAAAATAAAGGAATCTTTACATTTGAGAGACACTTCAACAAAGCTGGACCAGTCACTTGACTTGGATGCTTGAAATTGTCAAGAAACATGGCTCTGAAGTAAACACAGTGCTTCCAGGTTTTTGGGAAAGATACTTCATGCAGCTTAACAGAAAAATAAGGTGTTATCCAAAATAAGGTCTCTTTATCACATTTCCAAAAGCATTTGCTTAAATTTGAAAGCAGGCTCGTCGGGATAAATTTTTATCCAAGGTACCTCCTCAGGAGACGGAATATTCCTCTCGAAAGAGCCGGTCTCCAAATGTTCTAGTAGTCTCGCTGTCAAAAAGAACAGAATTCATGCATAATTTGAAGCAGAAACAAATTTGGTGCCGTGACCCAACATAAAAACTTTAAATGTGGATAAATCTTTTTCCAACTACAGATCATGTACTAAGACTACCAAACAGTGGACTTGTTCCTGAACTCGTGAACAACAAGCTGCATTTACAAGTAAGGACCCTGCCCTCAACCTTATCTGACCGATAAAAGCGCGAGACAATTACTGAGGAACCGCAATCTGAATCTTCCCTTTAATTCCGCTTTAAATCGTGAACACGTTATCCATCAAGCGACCAAGATACAAAGCAATCAATCAGTCAATCTTCCTGGCGCATTTTGCGAAGGCCTTATCATACATAGGTCGGAATGAAGACTCCAGTGCTATAAATCAAATACACAAACTAAATCGCGTTTTAAATATGATGTTCTGTACACTACTAGACTAACTACATCGTACCTATACGTTTTACCCAAAGCTTTCCATGTCCCAGAGCAGAACAGAGCCTCGGTTTCCAAGTGGGTTACTCTCTGATCGAGGTTTGTCTTTACGCAGCTCCAGATTTAGGCCTCGTCGTGCAACAACAGTGTTGATATAACTTGCAACAAGAAACGTTATCTCAAGAACCTGAAATTACAAGGAAAATATTCATATAAGGAAACAGCCCATTTATACCATCGTCGTAGTTTTGGTTATCCGCCTAAAAGCTAAAACCGTAGATTTGTCAATTGGTCTTGTTCTCAGCGGGGAAGGTAGGGGGGCTGGGTACTTTGACCTTTCATCTGAAGCTTTAGTTGAGAAAATAGTAGGGGGACATGCCACTTTAGTTGAGAAAATAGTACCCATAACTTCGCAAATTTTTGAAAATCTTTAACTTAATAATTCCACAAACTTGATGAAAATGTAGTGGGCCGTAATTCCCAAAAATTAAAAAAAAATTCCTGTAATACTTGTGATTTACCAAAACTTCTCAAAGACAGCAACCATAATTCCGCAAAATGTTTGATGTCTGAAAATGATACCTATAATTCCGCAATGTTTTGAAAAACTACCTCTGAAAAATGGCACGTCCCCGCACCAGCAAAATACTAAGATACCCCGGTTGAGGACTCGTTATTATACAGCGAACAATGGCATACCACAGCATGTGCATTTCACTTGTTCACAACTACAAGCTCGTCACCACGGTTCGCCTGGGAGTTCAAAATGGTTGCCTGGGAGTTCAAAATGGTTAACCTTCTCAGCGATCGCGAGCAAAAAGTTAAATAATTTCTTCCAGACTTTTAACCGTCTGAAATGAAATGAAAGTTTGAAATGAAAGAGTACACAAAGTGTGAAGAAGCTTCATCCCTACTGAAATTAAAACAAACAAGCATAGGGCTCAAATCTTTAAAATTTAAAAAGGTGGGTGTAAAATTCTACAACATCTTTCTTTTAATTTTTGAATGACTTGAAAGGCACTTAGGGTACTTTGCTGTAAATCTGCCGTGGACATTTTTTGATATCTTGATTATTTTCAAAATGGCGGCATTTATATTTTTGTTGAAAGAATTCTTGGAAAATTGTAAAAACTTCAAATCATCGTAAATCTCAACTCGACAGAGCAAAAATGATACAATCTTAAGAAAACCCATAGTTTATGAAGGTCTACAGATAGAAATCTGTTGCTCTTCTGGTTTGGGATTTAGAAATTTGATGACGTCACAGCCTCAAATATAATAAATGCTGCCATTATGAAAATAATCAAGATATCAAAAAATTTCCACGACAGATTTACAGCAAAGGACCCTAAGATCCTCTCAAGCCATTTAATTCAAAGAAAAATGTAACAGAATTTTACACCCACCTTAAAGATTTGAGCCCTATGCTAACACAACATGGTTGACCTAAAAGCAAGTTACAAAGGAAAGTACATTGATTCTCTTTGCAGGAGATATGGGTCCCATTGAGGAATATGCTGAGAACTTATGGAAATGTCCAGATTTATCGCAAAAACCCAAGATGAAACGACTTGTTTAGTTACAAGTAGGTCAAAAGTTCTAAAACATATCAACAAAGCTCTACAAAAATTTCTGATAGCCAGGTATTGAATAGATAAATAAATAATGGTTGGCTGAATTTTAGCACTGATCTAGCTTGTGATATTCAGTTGTAGGGTAACTGTTCCGAAACGGAGATGTAGCTTCCATACCATTAAAATTATTATTATCAACCGTAACATAATAACTTACCTTTCCCTTGGACATGGCAAAAAGATGTCTTCCTGTTCTGTCAGCTCCTCCGGATACATCATCTTGGATGACAAGCATGAAGTCATCTTTGTAGCCACCAAATGTGATGACAGATGTGAAGTTGTAAGTCGTGACTCGTGTCTTGAAAAAATAACAAAGATCTATTAGATAAATAAAGGCAGCTTGCTTGGGGATGTACCGGATATCCGGTTAGCCGGATAATCCGGCCGGATTTTCGGTTTAACCGGATATCCGGTTCCGGCCGGAATTTCGAAGGTATGGCCGGATTTTTGCCGGATTTTGTAAGTTTGTGTTAAACTTAAGAAAGACGTACAAGGTGTTCTAGAAAAGTTGAAAATCACATAAATTTGAAAATAATACATACGCATTTGAATTTCAGATCTTTTTCACACAATCATCCTATGTTTGGTCAGATCTCATAGAATATTCCCAAAGCAATAATATATTTATCAAACATTGCGATAATACGAAGGAACAAAAATAACTTTTGTTGGTATCTCCAGAACACAAAATTGTTACAATTAGTCTTGTTGATGAAAAACTTAATGAAAGGTCTTTGTGTGCTACAGAGCCCGGAATCCTGGTGAGTAACAGTCACAGAGAATCACCAGGTAAGATCTGAAACAAACTGCAAACTGATCTTACAGTGATGAATGAATAGGGAGAGACCACCCTACCATTTGGTAGTTCTCTACTGCTTACATCAACATGAAATAATCCGGCCGGATTATCCGGCCGGATTTTGTCAATTTCGGCCGGATAATACGGTTCCGGCCGGATTCTGAAAACCCTGATCCGGTACATCCCTAGCTTGCTTGGGGATCATGTCCATTGATCGGATAAAAATCGGATATAAAAATTCGGAGATAAATCCAAATATTTCCGATTTTTGTAAGTTTAAAACAGCCCTATATCAGAATGCTAAATTCATCATCTCCAAATAGTTTCTGAAATCCGATTTCTCATAAACAGTTTAAGTTTGAATAGATTACAGTAAATCCCCGCATATAAGAACCTACAAAAATAAGAACCTACAGGCTGTTTTTCCTGAATTATGCACCTTGTAATTAAGAACCTGTTTCAGTGTGACAAAAAAATATGTTCTTATTGCAAGGGTATAAAATTGATTTTTTGGTGATCATTATGTTCTCCCAGATTTTCAAAAAATAGGTAAAATAAGTATGAAAAGTTTCATTTCTGCATATTCAGCATTTTATACACTTCAACAAAAGATAATTTGTACATCATTTTAACTTAAAAGAACAGTTTGACCCCGTTCAAAATGCAAAAACTTTNTAAGATCAATTCCAAGGGAAACATTGTTTTTATTTATTCATTTATTTATGAAACATTGTTATAGACCGTTATCAAATTAGTAATACAGTAAATCCCCGCATATAAGAACCTACAAAAATAAGAACCTACAGGCTGTTTTTCCTGAATTATGCACCTTGTAATTAAGAACCTGTTTCAGTGTGACAAAAAAATATGTTCTTATTGCAAGGGTATAAAATTGATTTTTTGGTGATCATTATGTTCTCCCAGATTTTCAAAAAATAGGTAAAATAAGTATGAAAAGTTTCATTTCTGCATATTCAGCATTTTATACACTTCAACAAAAGATAATTTGTACATCATTTTAACTTAAAAGAACAGTTTGACCCCGTTCAAAATGCAAAAACTTTGACGATACATATAAACATTAGAATTCATAATTTTCATATCCCTGAGGACGTATGAGATCATCTTCAGATCCATCCACTGTCATAAGACAGCCAGTGCGTTCAAATGCCTTCCTAAAAATATCCTTGTAATTTCGCATTTCATCCCATGCATCACCAGCCCACTTTGTCATTAAAATGCGCCTTTCTTTTGCACTCATTTTTCCATGCCATTTCTCAACATTTTCATCAACTTCAAGCCATTTGTCCAAAGCATTTCCAATTTTTAGCTTCATGAATCGTCCAATTCCTGCATCAATAGGCTGCACCTTATCGGTTTGATTCTCTGGCAACATGTAAACAGTTGTGTTGCATTTTGCCCTGCATGCTTCATGAAATTCTTTTCTCAACTGAAAAGATACATTGTCAGCAAATAGGACATTTTCCTTTGACTTGTCTGCTACTCCTGGGATTAAAGTATTTTTTGTCCATTCAAGGTTGATTTCATTGTCCATCCATGCATTTTTCTGGAAATACACATCAACACGATTATCATGATTGGCAAGTTCTTGCAATGACACGTTACCTTTTCCTCGAAAAATAATTGCAGGTTTAATTGTTTGCTCCCCTTCCGCTCTGATACACAGCTGTAATGTTGCCTGTCTTTTTTCTAGTCCACTCAGGGGCTGAGAAATCCAGATTTGTTTGTCTCCTGTTTCTGCATAGGTTTTGCCTTGATCTACCACAAATGGTAAAGGTACTTGGTCTACATTATACCTATTTGCAGGTAGCCATCTTCCCCACTTTGCATCCCTTGTGGTTTTGACATGAAGCCGTTGACGCTGTGTTTCCAGTGTTCTTCTGAGTGTCCTATGGAAAGATTGAATAGTTGATCTGCAGTCATCAGCTGACTTCTGTTTCTTATTTGTTCTGTTTCTTAGAGAAATTTGGTATCTCTTCCTGAATCGGTGAAACCAATTGTTACTTGCTTTAAACTTGGTGGCCTTCTCAATTCCATAAATATCCTGAATTCTGCGTTTCATAGTTTTGCAGAACCAGAACTTTGTTATTTTAAGTCCTTTCTTCCTTCTCTGCTTGAATTCAGTAACCTTACGGTTCTTGTTGTTTATTCTNTATACCTATTTGCAGGTAGCCATCTTCCCCACTTTGCATCCCTTGTGGTTTTGCCATGAAGCCGTTGACGCTGTGTTTCCAGTGTTCTTCTGAGTGTCCTATGGAAAGATTGAATAGTTGATCTGCAGTCATCAGCTGACTTCTGTTTCTTATTTGTTCTGTTTCTTAGAGAAATTTGGTATCTCTTCCTGAATCGGTGAAACCAATTGTTACTTGCTTTAAACTTGGTGGCCTTCTCAATTCCATAAATATCCTGAATTCTGCGTTTCATAGTTTTGCAGAACCACAACTTTGTTATTTTAAGTCCTTTCTTCCTTCTCTGCTTGAATTCAGTAACAACAGCTCCGGAAGCAAGTGGAAACTTTTCTTGTTCCTTCAGTTTTGATGGAACTTGTCTTCTTTGCCTTGCAGCCTTGAAATTCCCAGCTCCCTTCTTGATGGTGTTGTTCGATAAACTTTCAAGAATTTTCTTTCTATCTTTGTTCCACTTAATAACGAGTGATTTGTTTGAAATTCCTCTCATCGAAGCAACTTTCTCCCATTTGTTCTTCAGATTCATCGCCATTGAAAGTTGGTCTAACAGCCGCAGAGTTTTAACTTTAAAATCTATTGTGTATGATCGTCGCTTACTGCTTCCACGACGTACTGATGAGCGGCCTCTTCCTTGTTTTTCAGTGACTTCTTCTGTGACTTCTATTTCGCTGTCTGTCAGTACTACTTCCACACTTTCTGCCGAGGGTGCTTCTTCATTAGGCCTAGGCCTAGTGATTATTTCATGCTGCTTCCCGTGACTTGATCCTGATGGGGCAGGATGCTTCCAGAACATATGAGTACTAAGGTACTGTTTTGAGGTGAAAGTTTGCTTGCAAACTTCGCACACAATTGGTTTTGCATTGGACGAGGCTGTTTTTGGCATGGACTGTGTGACATCATAATATCTTCCATGTTGGCTTAGTATATTCTTCGTAAAACCAAAGTTGAATAATGTGCCTTGCATTTTACTGCTTCCCGGATTGTGGTAGGCCTGTTTCTCCATAGATTAGAATGTCATGGCCATGGAATTTTACATCATAAAAGTGAATGAACGACCATGGCATAATTATTTTCCCGCCAAAACTTCAGCCTCGATTTCAGAAAAATCCCAAAAGAGGTTCCCTTTCAGGCTGGCCTAGGAGTTTCTCACTCTCTCACTTCCACTATTCGATTTTCACCTCACTGCTCAACATGGCTGAAGAAATGCAACTTTTTGTGGAATCTAGTATGCGAGGGTATCATGTTTACCACAAAGATGTAAAAGTTTTTATTGGTGAAGTCTTGTTCTGTGAAATTGAGAATGATAATGAATTTGATGAAAATGCAGTTGCATTGAAGACTGAGGATGGTGAGCTAGCAGGACGCGTTCCAATTGAGCTTTCAAAAGTTTTTACAGAATTTTTGCAGAATTATGGAGAAATTGAGGCTGAATGTATTGGTGTCAGATACAATTTAGGCGAGGGAAAAGGAATGGAGCTTCCAATTGATTACAGATTTATTGGAAATCTCACATACATGACAAATTTGAGGAAAAAATTGAAACAGTTGAAATTGATAGATACATCATGTGTTTTGAAGAACATCACTGCAATTGAATTATCTACATCGCCAGTAGCTTGCCACAAATGTTTTTGTAAATAGATTTGTTGAATATATATAAAAGAGAAATTATATACCAACTGGAGCATTAATTGTGGGACATCTTATCACAGCACTAGACTGGACAGTCTGGCAAAGCTGCACCTTGTCCATAGATCATAAACTTTGTGTACACATATGCACACCTGAGAACTTTGATGCAGGGGATGCTCCTTGCGCCAGCCGCAGACCACCAGCTGGCATTTGGGCTGGCTGACATATTAGATTCTGTCTGAATTGCAATTGATAAATGCAAGATGGTATCATTCAGATTCCTAATCTAAGCTTAGAATTGGTTATTAGATCATTAATAACATTGCCAAAAGCAAGTAATAAGGTCGAATGTCGCTTGGTGGTGACTCCTAAAGGTTTTACTAAGGGAACCTTCGAATAAGAACCTTTATACCCTGAAATTAATCTAAGTACCTTTTAAATAAGAACCTAATTCAGCCTGGCCCACAAAAAAGTAGGTTCTTATATGCGGGGATTTACTGTACTGCCCTTTGACCCTTTACAAATTAAAATGTTACAATTTACCTAATAACCTTGAAAGTACACATGCGATAAGCAAGCGGTATTCAGATTGAAATTAGGAGGAATTCTCCTTTCTGATGACGTAAAATAAATTTTTTTATATGATTTGAGATTAAATTTTTCTAGAATTCCCAAGTTAGGAAACCGTCTTTTCTGAGCTCAAATGTCAAAATTCTCTCCAAAGGTGATTTTGTTTCTACCTAGCATCCAAAGGCATTAGGAACAGTGAGATGTTAAGCTTATCGAAGCAGTGTCCTGGTCCTTCCTCTCAATGTGACCACACTTCATGATTCCTTTAGGCTGAAATTACAGAGAGCTGGCGACTCTCCTCACTCTAGGCAACAGGTTTGTCAGGGCGGGGACTCGAACCACCAACCTTCAGATCGGCAGTCAAGCGCGCTACCACCGAGCTATCCCCGCATCAAATCCACTTACACGAGTTTTGAAAGCTAACTTTTTTGACAGTAATCTACCTGAATTTTGTTGAATTGTTGTCTGCGTTGCGTAACCTACACTAATTTCGTTGTTTTGTGGTCTGTTTTGTGTTTTGAAAATTAATTTGATTTTGTCAGTGCCATCTATAGTAAAGACTCAGTGACATTGTGTCTTTTTCACCATGGATGGTACAGCGTAACATAAGTATTTATTGTAGTTCTTTTTATCTTCATAAAAAACACTAGCTCATCCGCTCTTGAACACCATACCATGTATAAACAACATCCTTTTGGATGATTACAAAGTCCGTCCTGAGCTATGAATGTGCACTCGAATTTTTGCGTTATCCGCACATAAGAATCTCTGATTAAAAGCACGAAATCTGTTTATCGAAGCCTGCATGCCACAAATAATCCTTGATGATGTATGAAAAGGCCAACGTCAAGTTTCTATACGCAGGGAGAGGGGGGGCACAATTGCGTGCCAAACGCACTTTTTCTTGTCTTTGTGCTAATTATCTGCGATAACATGCTGATCAATCACACTAATGAGCGTGATTTTCTTTCTTTCTTACTGACCTCGAAGTCACTTCTTAGATTACAAAGGACTTCGCAATCAAAAAGGAAATCTGTTCACAGGGATTTTGGGAGTACTTTGGAAATAAACTAAATATCGATCCCTCACCCTTGTTAAGTAATCAAGAATCGTGAGTTTCTCCTCTTCAACTGCCATTATAACAGCTCTTTGTTCTTCTTTCTTTCCAATGAATATTCTCTCCTGTAAAGAGAATCAGGGGTAAATATTCTTCTTTTCTTTAATAAACCATCGATTAACAAACGTTTGAGCTTGTAAGAACTTAACAGGAGTTGAAACGAAAAAAGAAGGGAACAGAGAGAAAGAGGCAAATAAACAGATAGGTAAGAGGCAATTATAGCTTTTATAAAAATTCAAGAGCGAGGAGAACGTTAGAAAAGCTTAGGTCATCTTTTTGCAACTGAACTGAGATGGTAGAAGATGAGAGAGCAAACGTCGATTTGAAGGGAGAGATATGGATGTTCTGTCTCTTTGGTTTTCGAGTCAGCTATTTCCTAAATGATGAGTTGACTGTAATGTAAAGTTACAAAATAACAATGGCCAAAGTCTTTGATGGAGATATCTTTTTGGCTAATCTCGTGCGGACCCGGTTCTTTGGTGAGGCTGTTTGTGAAATGGTAGATCAATGGTCTGTCCGACACAGATTGATTTCTTAAATTTTAGGGAAACAGTCAAGTCCCATACATATTACGAATAGCCGAAAAGCAGACTCTGGTCCGGTGAGACCGAACTGCACAACAATAAAACTACCCAGTTGATATTGTGGCGTTAATTAACAAAAAAAATTCCCTGTCGGATGGACAAATGATCAACCATTTCGCAAACAGCCTATGGTTATCAAGTAAAAGTTCTAAAGTTTTAGAGAAATATTTACCACTGAAAACAGCAGTCCCCAAGTGTACATACCTTTGCTTCGAAGATCTTCGACCCAAAAAGTGGAAAACTGCGGAGAATTCCAAGATAGCTATTGACACAATCGTTGATACTCTTGCCACGAAGGCTTGACCATGAATCCGCGATGCTTTTATACATTTTCCTGCAAAATTACGTCAGTTACTCGTTTGTTGATAACGGGTGAGTAAATAAACCATGGGCAGTAGGAGACGCGTGGCTTCCTTTTTGAAAAATATTGTGGTCATAGGTTGGGGTTATTAAGATTAAATTAGCCGCGATGTTTTCAGACCTGCTATTTTGTAGCCACTTAAGGTGGACCCGGCAGACGCTAATCTGGCCAAGTCGATGGGCAGATTAGCGTCTGCTGGGTCAACCGCAAGTGGCTACAAAATAACAGAAAACCGCTCTGAAAACATCGCGGCTAATTTAATCTTAATAACCCCAACCTATGACCAAAATATTTTTCAAAAAGCAATCCACGCGTCTCCTACCGCCCATGAACAAACTTACACCCTTGAAAAACCATCAAAATTTGATTATATTACCGATCATGAAAGTACCTTTTTTGTAAATTTGTGTCAAGGAACATCTTGATTTTAGACATATTGCAAAGTCTTTAAATGGCTGTGAATTTATGGCAATTTGTGCGTTTAGAAGCTATCTGCCTGGTTTTGAAGCATACTCTGAAATCACAAGGAATGATCATAAAATTGAATTTTAATGCCACACTACTACTTAAATTGGAAGTTATGTCGTTGATAAAGCTCTTATGTCATTTAGGGCTCGACTTTTCATATGAAATGGCAATCTACAGATTTCTGGCTAAAAACACATGTTTTCTAAAATACTATTGTTCAAAATATGGTTTATAATGCCATAATTTCATTGTCTCTCTTCCGGGAGAACAAAGTAACAATCGATTGCTCAATTGACATGGTCTTTTTGACACAAATCGACAAAAAGAAAATTTAAAGATCGATTAAAGGGGACCTGACGCGAAAATTTTTATTTGTAAAAGGAAATGACTGACTGGTTTGATTAACGATACCGTTTAATGTGTTGTAATATTGTTTATTTTTTTTGGAGATATTCGCTGTTTTGTGTTTTGAAGTGATGACGTCATTTTGTTTGCATATTTACAAGGAAAGTCTAGGCAGAGAGTAGAAAAATTGGTGACAATGACTATGTTTGCGATTAAACCTGCTGCGGCAGTATGTTAGTGCGACAAAAAATGCCCAGAAATGTCATATATCTCATGAAAAGAAAGCCCAGTGCCAAATCTTGGGGCTTTCGGGCTTTTTTATAAGAAACTTCGTTAATATCAATAGTTTTTGTGCCTTTTTGCAAACAAAATGACGTCATCAGCTCCAGCCATAGAATGGGGAATAATTCCAAAACAAAACATGATATGGAAAAACTGAAAACGGCTTTCTCGGTTGTTGAGCCATGCTATTGGCCTTTGCAAATAAAAAATTTCGTTTCAGGTCACCTTTAACAATCAAATTTTGATGATGTTACAAAAAGTGCAAGGTTTTTTATTCAAACGGTAAAGAAAAACTGGAAAGCTTCCCGATAATAATAAACGTTTTTAAGTTGCATTATAAAGAATATCCTATGCATTCTTGAAGTTGCATGACACATTAAAAGTTGTTAAAGCCGTTCCGTAAATAGCTAGCAACTGGTACAAGCCCTTTTGTTTGATCAATTAGATGTGTCATTTACGCTTGACTGCGCGAACTTCACATTGTCAAACTTCCACGTGATAACTTAAGCCATGAGCATGCCCAAAATCACTTGAATTGTGAGTTATTTATAGTAAAGCTTGCCTTTTGTCTGTCACGCAACTTTGAGGTCGAAATATTACCTCTTTACAATTTGCATCCCTTTGAAAAAATCAGGTTAAAATAAATTAACTTCATATTTGAAAATCTCTGATATTTGAAAATCTCTAACTTCAACCAAAATTTCAACCTGTAGTTTCTTATAATTTCATTTCTTGCTTGCAAGTTTTCACTGTACCCTTTGGTCCTAGTGATAGCATTTCCAGGAGACAATGCATAAAATAAAGTTCTAACCTGTTCATGGCACCCATATCTCCGCTCTTTGATGTCCCTTTGTGATAATCTGGAACGAATTTGCTCACAACTTTGTTGAGATTCTTGAAATTATCAGAATATCCACCAAATTCAATCTGAATTCAACGAAGAACAGAGATTTTGATCGTAATAATAGCAGGAAAGAAGAACAACGCAGGGTCAATGCTTCCATGATTGAACTTAGTATTAATTTTTTTTTATTATCCAATAAAAGTTACAATGACATATTACTAATTACACTACTTAACAATATTACTGTACTATACTACTAAAACGATACCACAGGGAGCAAAAGGCTGTGTCTTCCCTGCAGCCATTACATAAAGTTAACACTACTAATGTATGCAACGTATATTAATTTCACCAATGCAATGCCTATTTCCTATTATAATTTCAATGAAGTATTTGCATTTATACAGTAAATAGTCTTCTATTTGCCCCGTGAAGTTTAGTTTGTAGATAATTTGATCAGTGTTCTTCAATTTAGGCTGTTTTCATTCTAAGAATGGGGAGGAAATTGCTTATGGGTCGATCGATTTAAGTATCAGGTCACAAAATTGAGAAAAAAATCACCAAATATTTTGTTAGGATTTTGACTAGGATCAAATCATCAATCTTCAAAATCCACCGAATGCATGATTTACCAGAATAATTTTGAAACTTCTCTACTTCGCTACTGGATTATATACTTGGCTAACTTGTAAGGTTGTACTACCCCCCCCCCCCCTCCCCCAGAAAAAGACGATTTACAGTGGATTTATCTGTCAAATAGTCACTCCGAGATGAATTGAATAAGTTACCTGTGCTAAGAGTGCAGCTAACTGAAAAGCTGTCTCAGGAGCAGGCTGTAAATGACCAGCTAGTATGCTTTCGTTCACCTGAAAATGTAATGAAAATGTATTCAACTGAAGGCCAAAGAATAGCCCAAAATCTGGCTCAGTTTGCAATAAGGGGACGACTGCACTTTAGCGGACCAGTTTTATGTCATATCTCTAGGGACTCTACTAGTCCTAACTAAATACTAACTAAACCCTNATTATACTACCCCCCCCCCCCCCCAGAAAACGATGATTTACAGTGGATTTATCAGTTAAATAGTCACTCCGGAATGAATTGAATAAGTTACCTGTGCTAAGAGTGCAGCTAATTGAAAAGCCGTCTCAGGAGCAGGCTGTAAATGACCAGCTAGTATGCTCTCGTTCACCTGAAAATGTAATGAAAATGTATTCAACTGAAGGCCAAAGAATAGTCCAAAACATGGCTCAGTTTTCAATAAGGCCTGAGGTCGAGCTCTAAAAAAGGCATGCAAGAATAACTAATTCATCCATTAATTTGTTCGTTGATGTATGGAAACAAAACAAATAATTCTTTCTATTTTTTTTAAATAATTTTGAAACCAGCTATGATTCTCAAAACAACCAGACATTTGACTCTCCAGTTTAATACTAACTTTTCAATCGAAAATGTTTTCTGATGTAGCTGCAAAAGCTTAATTTTTCAAACATTTGGAAGTATAAATAGATAAACAATCATAGCCAAAATACTTGTTGCTATAAATATATCCAATATAAAACATATTGTGGCCTTTGATCCATGCCCACCGCCCCGCCCCCCCGCTTCAATGCTGCTTGAATCAAACGTCATTCAACCTTGGCAACATTGAATTAATGGGAAGGGGGAGGGGGTTGAGAAGGTCCTAAACATACGTTTTCTTAACTGGCCTATGTCCCAGCTTTGTTTGGCTACGACTGAAATTATAAAAGTGATCTTTTCGTGGGAAAGGCAAACCTGATAACATAACAGGAAGCGTTCTTTATTGGTTTCTGTCTTGGCCAAACTTTTGAAGAAGAGTCTAAGTAGAAATGAAATAGATAGAACCAATTAAAGAATAATTACTTTAAAAAAATGTAGGCATATATAACCCTTTGATAAAAGAAGCGAGCAAAGACAATAGTCCTTGACACGCAACGAGCCATATTCGGGTAACTGATCTATGTCAACGGGAAATACTGATATCTGAAAGGCTAGAATTTGAATCTGAGTGGCTTGAGCCATTTTTATTTGCTTAGATTCTCTTCATGAAGAAATGAATAGTTTAAGTTCCAGCCTTTGGTTTGTAGCTTATTCTATGAATGTCTGAGTACTGTGCAGTTGGATCTTGCTAGACTATTTACACGATTCACAGTCTTACTCTCCACCTTAAATGATATACCTCGCTCAAATTACGACTCGAAATAGAAGGGTGACATGAAGACAGAAACAACAATTCAAGATCAGTGGTGCATTTCGCTAACGAAAGTGGCGATGTCCACTTCTTTTGATATTCTTTCAGAAGTAAGGAATTTCTAAAACCAAATCATAAAAATATCCTGGTCCTTTAATATAAACTTGCAGCAAAGTCTTTCAGCATCTTTAAATCTTTTTCACGCCAAGAATACACAACAAATGTCAAAAGTTACACTAAAGAGACTTGCTAGAAGAAAACTTTCACCGTTTATATCGGCCACTGCTGAAAGTGAAGCTGCAGTTTTTAGCGCTAAACGCTGTGATCGCAGAAGTAGAGAAGACCCAGGGGCGGATCCAGACCGATGCAACCGATGCAAATGCATCGGTCATTCTCACAAGAATGACAATCCAAAACTAGAATTTTTAACAGATAGGTCCATGTAGTTTTTGTATAGCTGCATAGCTACGATAAATTAATATTCCAATTTCCGCAGCTTTCCGTTATCTTGATCCGTTTCTTGCCAAACGCTCCGCTCGCGATCTCTGCCCTCGTTTGCCAATGCTCCTGCGCCTACGTAGCAACCTCATGGTCCTTCACTTCGCAACCATCACATAACAGAAAAAATCTTGCGCAACTGTTTTGAAGGGTGCATCGGTGTCAATCATAGCAGCTTTGACAGCTCCTTTCTTCTCAACAAAAGATAGCCAAAATGCATCGGTCCCCAGACCTCTGTTGGGAGAAAATTAGCGTTTTGCACTGGTGAACCGATGCAGTCCAAAGGTTGCTATTGGGCAATAAATCGACCTGTTCCATTGTTGTCGTTCCGTCTCATCTGAAAAGCGCGCCTTAACTCAAAATGGCAGAACCGGCACTGACCCTAAAGAACTTCATCGAGGAAAAAGATATTACAAAGATAACGTCTCTACAAACTACGATCGAGAAGAAATTAATTGCAGCCCTGCATGGTATTCGAGGGGCAAAATGTGGTTTCCGTACTAAAGGAATCCATGGCAGGGATTTATTCAGCGAGCATCACATCCCAAATCATCACACAACGAAATTTGGCATAGGCCTAGATGTAAAAAACATGCCCCTAAAATTTTGTTTATAATTCGTCACTAAAGGGGAAGTCTCTCAGCAGACAGCAGATCAGTTTTATTTATTGTTGATGGATTAATATTTCTTCAGACAGACTTAATGAAAATTGAAAGAGGTATATTCTTTTCTTATTTTAATTTGTTTCTTTTGCCTTGCTTCCTTTTTGCTTTCCTGGTTAAATTTCTCCATGTTCATCAT
>REGM01000031.1:1466021-1521987 GCA_004194415.1 Aurelia aurita
TCAAGTCAAGTCAAGTCAAGTCAAGTCAAGTCAAGTCAAGTCAAGTCAAGTCAAGTCAAGTCAAGTCAAGCCAAGTCAAGTCAAGTCAAGTCAAGTAAACATTTTTTCATAAGAATTCCCACCTAATACAGGGAATTTTTTTTCACGGAACTGTTTTCACTCTTGGTTGAACTTAAAAGGGCCTTTGCAACCGGCATGCTTTGTGAATACATCCTTTTGTGATCTCTATGTTGTCGCCATTTTCTTGGTCCGTGAAAATGGCTGCCAACAAAGAGATGGCACGTGCAACGTATACTGTTGCAAAGGCCCCTTTAAAGCTGGTCGATTAGAGACAAGACCTTTGAGAAAGCTGGGGCCGCATACTTTAAAAACACAATGCTTTCATTATAATGCCCAATCAAGTCAAGTCAAGTCAAGTCAAGTCAAGTCAAGTCAAGTCAAGTCAAGTCAAGTCAAGTCAAAAATTTTTCATAAGAATTCCAACCTAATACAGGGAATCTTATGCGATAGTATGTTCCGCAGGAATCACTCAATAAACAAGAACATTTGCTTTATGAAATGATATGTGCAAAATTTCTCCAGTTCTAACAACAAAGAAAAATTTCTTTTCACATAAAGACATTAATGTTTCCTCTTTTTATCACCTGAATGATGCAACTCCATACATAATTGCTCGCTGACAAGGTACAGTAAAAGCACGCTAATAAGAACCATCACTTTCTCAGCTTAACCAAGTGAAGGTGCTTATGGGGTTTAAAATTCTAGGATAGTGCAATTCAGAGGTAATGTACAATGTACGAACTACAAACCATAAAAATGACTTCCTTTGTGCCTTTAGCACTTTGAGATCTCTTTCTTTTCAGTATTAATCTTTACAAAGTTGAGAAAATTTGCTCCACAATTTTAGACGAAAGGCGCTTAAAAATGGAAGTTCCTATATGCAAGGTTTGCTGTACTTTTTCGAAAATGGTTGCTCCGAGAGCGGGATGTTATTAAATTTTTGCTTCAATTTGAGCTACCAGTACTTATTTGATCAAAAGTGCCCCGTATTTGCCCCCGTCCCGTAGCAGACAAAGATTTCAGCAATAATGTCCAGCCTACCTGGTAAGTGTTGTTGACGAAGTATACTGGAATACTCATGGGGAACGGTAAGTAGTATGGATTTCGCAATACCATGGACATCACCTGGAAGAAAACCAATGTTGCAATTCAAGCATAAGGACTTATTGTTAAAACTGAGTTATCAAGGATTATGAAAACGATAATAAACGATAAGTTGATAAGGTATCACTCTCTCAGTATCTGAAAGTCAATTTCCTTTACAAGCCAAATAAATCCTTCGTCCTGGTTTCTTTGAAGCAAGGTAAAAGGGCTATCTTCTTCTGTTTAGGCCAAATTTTTTCGACTATACAGTCCAATAACAAAATTTTGAAAGAAATGGCAAGCAAACCATACAAGAAAAGTTTTGCAGGTTTCCGGTTTCAGTAGTTTTCTAACCATTATCACGGTAACATCGAAGAGCTTTTTTTAAGACGTCATGCAAATTATTCAAGAAGCCACAATTAATTACCTATTAAAAAGAACCTGTAACACAGACCTCATTAAAAATATTCTGTGCCTGGGAGCAAAGGATTGGGGAAAATGTGCCTGCAATCAAAATCACTGTCAGTAGAGTAAAGATGCCAACAACTAATGTGTAATGATATGTTGGGCCTGCGAGCGGCGCTCGTGTGCTCGCGCACATTAATTAGGTCCGCTGTACCAAATCAATTACCTATTAAAAAAGGACCTGTACCATATATGGTAAACTATGCATATAACTAACTAAAACTATACTTAACTAACCATATAACTAAAAAGAGAAGCAAAAATTCGTACCTCGTGTCGAGAAGGCCTAGACTCTCGTTCACCTGCTTCGAAAGCTCTCTCTAAACTTCTAACACAGTAAAGAGCATAACGGCCAGCCTCTGTGCTAAAATACGAAAAACAAGCTAAGGGTTCAAATCTTTCAAGTCTTTAAAAAGGTGGACGTAAAATTCTATGACATTTTTCTTTGAATGAAATGGCTTGAAAGTAGCTTTGGGTACTTTGCTGTGAATCTGCCGTGGAAATCTTTTCATATCTTGATTATTTTCAAAATGGCGACGTTTTTATTTTTGTTGAAAAAATTCATACAAAATTGTGAAAAAGTTAAGATCATCGTAAATCCTAAATCAATAGAGGAAAAATGATACAATCTTCAAGAAAACCATAGTTTATGAAGGTATACAATATGGTGGCAAACAGAAATCTGTCGCTCTTCTGGTTTAGGATTCNGCCAACAACTAATGTGTAATGATATGTTGGGCCTGCGAGCGGCGCTCGTGTGCTCGCGCACATTAATTAGGTCCGCTGTACCAAATCAATTACCTATTAAAAAAGGACCTGTACCATATATGGTAAACTATGCATATAACTAACTAAAACTATACTTAACTAACCATATAACTAAAAAGAGAAGCAAAAATTCGTACCTCGTGTCGAGAAGGCCTAGACTCTCGTTCACCTGCTTCGAAAGCTCTCTCTAAACTTCTAACACAGTAAAGAGCATAACGGCCAGCCTCTGTGCTAAAATACGAAAAACAAGCTAAGGGTTCAAATCTTTCAATTCTTTAAAAAGGTGGACGTAAAATTCTATGACATTTTTCTTTGAATGAAATGGCTTGAAAGTAGCTTTGGGTACTTTGCTGTGAATCTGCCGTGGAAATCTTTTGATATCTTGATTATTTTCAAAATGGCGGCGTTTTTATTTTTGTTGAAAAAATTCATACAAAATTGTGAAAAAGAAATCAATAAAGGAAAAATGATACAATCTTCAAGAAAACCATAGTTTATGAAGGTATACAATATGGTGGCAAACAGAAATCTGTCGCTCTTCTGGTTTAGGATTCAGAAATTTGATGATGTCACAGGCTCAAATATAATAAATGCCGCCATTCTGAAAATAATCAAGATATACAAAAATTTCCACAGCAGATTCACAGCAAAGTACCCTGAGTTACTTTCAAGCCATTTAATTCAAAGAAAAATGTAATAGGATTTTACACCCAAATTTTTAAAGATTTAAGCCCTATGCTCGAAAAACAATGATTAAGAGTATTCACTTGCAATGCAGATTCTGCACGTATTAAAAATTGGAAGCACTTGCTTAACAGGTTCTTTAATTCAGCAGCGGGAATCTCATTTGATCTTAATGACCCTAATTATATTGCTATAACCAGAGCTATTTCGTAAATGTTTCCATTCTTCCGTAACACATGTAGGCTCTTCTCTACATATATCTCGACAGGAATATAAAATATCGTTTGACATAATATGAGTATAGCTTTTGTAGTACATATTGCTACATTTTAACAAATGGTAACCGTTCCTAGACTCATTCCAAAAGTCTTTTGCTTCGCTCAGCGAAAGTTAGGGGGACATATGTAATGAGTCTAAACCGTTCCTTTGCAAAGCCTTGCAGCAAGTTTGGGTGATGATCAATGTTTATATTCTGGTCAAGGAGGCAAAGATGAAGTGCATGTGATGTTGCGGTTTTTAGCGCCAAGAGACATAATCGAGTTCGCGAGCCCCCTTGTAATGATGCTCAAGTGGTGGGGCTCGAACTGGGTCCGAACCCTGTCCGCTTGATTGTTCTGGCTGCAAAGTCAGCGAATTACAACACTGCGCCACAACACCTTCAAAATATACGCTTATCTGATAAGTATAGACATACCTTGGGTTGGCCCATTTCTTCAAATGAGCTTTCAGCAACCATAATATTTTCAGCTTTGGCAAGAACAGACTTGTACAAAGAGCCAAGAGCTGCCAACATTGGATGTAAGTGTATTCAGGGATCGGGTTACGATCAACTGTATCATCAACTTGCGAATTAACCACCCAATCTGATTGGCCAGTAAGAAGATGCTAGAAGAAGGAAATTCGGTGATCTAACAGTGTGTTTGATTGGTGACAGTATGGTAACAGTGTTTGATTGGTAACAGTGTGGTAACAGAGTTTGATTGGAAACAGTGTGTTTGATTGGTACCAATTCTGAAAACAGTAGATTTGGCAAACTCGGAATTTGTGTGTGATTAACTTAAAAAATTCTCAAAACGGTAGGTTTGGTGGGTTTAGTAGGCCTTCTAAACCTTCTGCTCCAAAAGGCAGAAGGTCTGGCAGACTTCGAAAAGATTCTCGTTTACATTGGCAAATTTTCATTTTCCCCATGGTGAATCTGAAGCCTGCTGTTTTAAAGGAGAATTCCGGGGTTGGTATGATTCATCATAAAATGAAAGATTATACTGTTATGAATGGTGTATCGTATTTTTTTTGTAACTTTTTTGCGTCTTTTCTCTTGGAAATTGCGTATTATAATCTGAAGGTCATTGCGAAACTACGTCATTGACCAGAAGGTCATTGCGAACTGACGTCATATTGAACGCAAACGAGGCTATCAGAAAATTCTCCCGGCAAATCTCGTAAGCTCTGACGGATGCCTAAATGTGGAAAAAAGTCGCAATTCTTCGTCAGGAGTTGGTAAGGTTGTTTTTTGACATTACTTTTATGCACCCCGGAATTGTCCTTTAAAGACGTTTGTGTTTGGGAAATATATTTCCATTTCTGCAGAGTCTACTGTTTTCAGAATTTGGCAGGTTTGGAATTACCAATTAAACAAACTCAACAAGTAAGATGGAAACAGGCTGAATCAGGTCCTAAAATTCTCGTAACACGAATCAGGCCCCGTCCACACTGCTCCGTTTTCGTCTTGCGTTCACACTGCTCCGCTATGAAGACGCAGTTTTTCGGACACACTAATAAATACACTTTTTATTCCGATTGTACAGGCTGTAAAACTTTAGTGCAAAAGTTGGACAGTGACATCTAACACAGCCGATATTTTCGAACCAAGCACATTAAAGTACAGCTAGCTTTCGATGATTAAGGAGATCTAATGTTGAAATATTTATTACGGATCGAAAGAGAAAGATACTTTTCCATTTCTGTGGTGCAAATTTTGTATGAAAAACTTTTGAGACAGGCTATAGCTTTGAGGTCAATAATGTAAAAGAGCGTGCAGCTCCAAAAGTCGGGCTCCATTACAAAGAGAAAAAATGCAAAACGAGGCTGGCCGCGAAGCTTCGTTTAGGCCGCTTTTCTGACTGATTCTCGAAGCGGAAACTGACCGGTTTCAAACGTGGCCTCGTTTTCGTTTTACATTTTTTCTGTTTGTTGGGCTCCATTACAAAGATTTCTTCGTTTTTACCATTCATCAAAAAACCAAGACGAAATTTCTTTCAAATGTAGTGTAGTATTTTGTCAGTCAAGAATATCTAATGGTATCTCTTTAAACATTGGCACAAATGAAATACGTTTCAGAAAGAATGATAAAATCAATCGTTTTTGATGAATGATAAAACAAATAAATACGGAGAATGGACTCAGATTTTTGGACCCAAATGTATGAGAGTGAATTTAAAGGTAATGAAAAAATATTGAATTTGCTACGTCCGCGAAAAATTGGTGCGCGAACTCTTTTCCGAAAGGAAATAAAAGGCGCAGAAACATCAAAGATATTAAGGTAGTAGCTACCTGTATCTGCTGTCTGTTTCCACCTTTAGTGACGACTTTTGTTGTTTGCTTAATAAGCTGGCAGTAAATCTCTGTTTGAAGCTCTGGATGGTTGAGACACAACTGGATGGTATCCTGAGCTAATGAGATGTGGTAATCTATGGCTCGCTCGCTGATTGGTGTTGTCGAATACAATGAAATACTCTGTTGGGAATTACAAATATAATATTAAAAATGGCAAGAACAAATAATAATAATAATAATCGTTTTATTTACAGTTGGATAAAGGTGTGGTTTATGCTACGAAGCACAAACTAATTAATACCAACTAAACTAAACCAGACAAGGGTATTAGTCATTTTCTAGGCTTTAGATTACATTTTCTAGTTTGAGATCAGAGGCGTATAAAGTACTATCATCAGCAAAGTTGCGTAAATGTGAGTCCTATATGAAAAAGGTGAGATTTTTTATGTAGATGTTAAGCAGACGAGGACCAAGGACTGAGCCTTGTGGTACAACTGATATGATTTCAAGCCACGAGCTGTAAGTAGAATTAATCCTGACACGCTGTTTCCGAGATGTTAGGTAATCAAAAATAAGTTGTAGACTACCAATCCCAAAACTATATGCCTCAAGTTTTGCTATAAGGAGGTCGTGAGGTAGACAAACGTATAAGATATTGCCTAAGACTGCCCTTACACGATACCAGCACAATTTGAAAACGGCATAAAATGTTACGGATATGCCTCCCGCTCACACGAAAACGGCACATTTTTTGCCGGCAGGATTTGAAAACGGCAGAATTTGAAAACGGAACTCTAACCGTCACAATTTGAAGACGGCATCGTGTGAACATTCGAAAAAGAAGAAAATGGAACATTTTTTCGACGCTTTCGGAACGAGGCTGATAGATTCTTTAGGCCTAAATACAATTCTGTAGCGTCAAAATCTAGCCTCGTTGTTGGGGAGATTGCAATGAGTTTGTTATCGACAAACTTTCTACCGTTTTCAAATCGTGCCGGTATCGTGTGAACGCTAGCTAAAATTCTGGTACGGTCACATTTTTTGCCGTTTTCAAATTGTGCCGGTATCGTGTGAACGTGGCCTAAAAAATACCTGCTATATTGGTGTGACAAATGAATCTTTGACAAGCTTTATTCCAAAAAGCGTATATTTTCCTTTCGAATACTAACGGAACGATTACTTGTAATAAAGGACGAGTCAAAAGAGATTGGTCGTTTCGAGAAATCTGTAAATATAAACAAAAGAATTTTGAATTTCGGTTATATTACCGATAGGATTTCTTTCTAGGTGTACTAGAAATCACACTAATCATCAATGAACGAAAACATCGATACCTTAATCTTTGTAATATATTGGTAATAATTTAACTAAAAGAGGAATTGTATTCGTTCGAGATACCAACCTTAAATATTTTGACAGCCTCTGTATTGAGCTCTGATGATTGAAGAGTTGACAACGAATGGCCCAAGAAAGTACGAGAATGAACCAGGAGGGGATCTTGCCAGAATCTGCTACCTGCAACGGAATTCTATGACAGTAGTAGTCTTCGTAACGCGTATTCCAAGCAATGCTATACGTTTAAAAAATCACAAAACTTCTAATTTGACACTAATCTTTGAATGTGCATTCGCTCAATTATCACAAGGTTTGAATGTGCATTCGCTCAATTATCACAAGGTTTGAATGTGCATTCGCTCAATTATCACATGGTTTGAATGTGCATTCGCTCAATAGACGATAACGCTAAAGATGGCAGCCGCGCAAAGCATGCTGGTAAAAAGCTCCCTGACGACCACTTAACGACATAGAAATTTTGGTCTGCCGTTTCGATTAGCTAGTAGGAACAAGGAATCAATGTAAACCAGCAGAAAAATGTTGTAATCCGAACGCGAATCTTTGATTGAAACTTCAATTCGAGTCAAAACTTTACTTTTTCTGCTTTGGAAAGGTTTCCTTTCGAGCCATGTTGTATTCGAATTCAAGGTCGATTCGAAGCCAAGCTAGCTAGTCGAAACGGCAGACCGAGATTTTTAAGTCGTTAGGTGGTCGTCAGGGAGCTTTTTACCAGCATGCTTTGTAACAAAACACAACAGAGTCTTTGGAGCCGCCATGCCATCTTTAGCGTTATTGTCTATTATCACAAGGGTCCAATTTCGTGATCCTCTAAATGAGCCAACAAAGATTATTGATGAGTATTAATGTTATATACATCGAGGTTACAGCAACGAGACAAGATGAAAATGAGGCAAGAGTCACGATGACAATGCTAAACAGAAACACTTACCCGAATCTCCTTCGACGCTCATCAGATGTGTGACTACATTTTCAAAATCAGATTCTAGGGCCTTGTTGTACTCATCATTGTTCAAATTGATGATATGTATCCGCCACTCGTCCTGTAACAAAAAAGCAATGACTTTGCGTATTGGGACGAAGTAAAATGGTGAGAGGTGTCTTTTCAATTTAGGGAAACGGCAGAAAATCTTAAAAACTACCCAATGATAAAAAAATGCTTAATTCTGGAGAGCAAATATTTGCAATCGTAAATTTTTCAACCCACCACTCACAGATTTTAGTGGTTACAGAGCTCCACAGAGTTGGATAGTAGCAGTAAAATACATTATTGTTGTCATGTCTTCTCACTCGCAATGATAACGAATAATCTAGGGTAAGGTTGGGGGCAAAATGGGTCATTTAAAAATTCATGCATTTCTTTGTTTATCAGTTTCTGTCATGAACAAGACAAATGTCATGCATTAAAAAAGCTGTAAGTTTACAACCAAAAATCCTGGACATAATATGTTGAGAAAACTCCCCCTCCCCACGTTCAATGTTGGTCATATTATCATGAGCTGGAGCATGCTGCTTTGCTCCAAAAACCAACCAACATTGAATGGGGGGCGGTGATAGCGTGGAATCATTTCTAAGTGCTGTTGCAAGTCGTCTGCACTCGGTGCAACGTCAATTTTTCACAACAATTTTGTCCAGGATTGAAGTACAGTTTGCAAAAATAAAGTGACCCATTTTGTCTCACTCCATCCTATTCGTTTAATTGACGCACTACTAACAATCGCCTGCGACCACACGACAAACACAGGTCACTCACTGCGTTACTAAACGGATCCGAGAAATTATTCGATCACTACTAGCGTTCGGTTCTTGCATAAGCACCATTACTATTAATCCAATGGCAACAGCATTTTTCCCAAATTTACTTAAAATACAGATGCATAAGTGATTTAGCAGTTTTCCCATAGAAGGGATAACACAATAAGTTGGATGATTGTCTGGTAATGCTTGAATTATGAGAGTGCGAGGGAGATCCTTGTCCCCTTCTTCAAGTGTAGTCAGGTAATAAGTTCACCGCAAGAACAAAAGTTAATAGGCATAAAATAAGCTTAATTTACCAGTTCACTCCTGGAAGGAATAACAAGATAAGTTGGATGATTGTCTTGTAATGTTTGAATCATGAGAGTACAACGACCATCATCTTCGCCCAAATAAATATCAGTTCCTGCTTCACAGAGCTGTACGTTGATGATCTCGCGAAGGTTTACTGCACTGAATGGGTTCTACAAAACAATGCAATAAAAATGTGACAACTAGCGTAAAACCAGGGCTGTAGGAAGATCTGTTCACGTTTATGACTAGCTAGATAGGCACATCGGTTTTGTCTGCAAGTAGTTAAGTAACAAAAACTTCACTCGCGTGTTTTCTTCGTGTCACTCTCGCTGTTAATTGCACATCGCGCCATCTCAGTCATTCAATCTGACAACTATAAAGCTTCTAACTCAAACTCAATCACCACTGCTTGTAAGTTTGAAAGGCAGCCAGCCACGAAGGTTTTCGAAGAACTTGTGTCTTGATCAACCGCTATGGTCGCGATTCAAAAAGGCTAGCAGTGGAGACTGAGTGATGGCTTGATTCGCGATGACACAAAGACAACACACAGTGAAAAGTAATTTTTTATTACTTAAACTATCTTAGGAAAAAAGCGATGGACCTAAGCATCTTCCTACAACCCTTGCTAAAACAAGCTGGGTGAGTGGCCGAGCGGCTTATACAGTTTCCGTTAGGCAACTGAAGTTAAGCTTGGCCGCGTGAGGTCAAAATCCAGATAGGTGACCTTCCAGATGCCTGACCAAACAATTCACTTCGCCGTCCTTCGGAAGGGACGTCAAACTAGGGGTCCCATGCCTGGATGCGCCTGCATAATAGGCCTAAATTAGCTAATATAGCTAGAAATGTTTCCAGCCTACTTAAAATAAAGTAATGAAAAAAAGCTTTTTCACAAAAAATGATAAAGAAGATCATTTCGAGTGACTAAAAACACAAAGTATATTAGCGTCAGCCAAAAAGTACAATATGAGTTGTCCGCTAATATTTAACGTATTACATTTTTTAAATGCGTGAATTATCATGTAGTTTCTAACACTGCTGCAGATATTTTTCTTGACATATAAAATATCAGGTGGGAAGAAAAAGTGTTCTATTACGTTCAAAACATAAAACCGTTGGTTATTACTCAAGAATAAGGGTTCAAGGATTTATTTATCATAATATCTTTTAATTTTGCTTTTGAAAGTTTCTTAGCTCTTTCCGAATTTAGTACTAGAGTTTCTTAAATTTTCGGCCATCCTAGTACTAGTTTCTTATAAACCAGTTTCTTACAAAAAAACGTGTAATGCAATGAAGGAAAGGTCCACTAAAATCGGTCGCATCGTTCCAGAGTAAGAGGCAATATTGTTAGAAGCTGCGCTTTTGAACAAAAAAATCGAGAAAGACTACCAATTGTGCAAAAATTTTGCCTAAACCATGATCAGTCGATGGGCAGATTAGCGTCTGCCGGGTCGACCGTCAAGTGGCTACAAAATAGCAGGAAGCCGCTCTGATAATATCGCGGCTAATTTGATCTCAATAACCGCAACCTATGATGACAACATTTTTTTGAAAGCAATCCAAAACGTCTCCTACCGCCCATGCCTAGACTATAGCCTCAAATCAAAAGTTAATCACTCAAAATAAACTGACGTTTCCGTTACAAAGTCTGCGCTTGTTACTAAAATAGCTACTTAATAATCATCATGTTACCAAAGATGCGATTTAAACTCACCTGATCTGACTCGCTTTTATAAAACAACAACGTCCTCTCTCTGAGAACACACCAGCAATGAGTGGAAACTCCCCCTTTAACCTAAAATAGGGGAAGAAATCATAATTTTACCAAACAAGAATCTACAGATATCTACAGTAACAGTGGGGTCCAAACACCAATGTTTCCAGCAAATGATATTTAGCAACTTCGCCAGTTGTAAGACCAAACTGCCTACATGCTACATAAAAACAAATGGCTTTTGAAAGTAGATTCAGAAATACTTCAAACAAATGAGTAAATGAGAGGTGATTGGAATGGGATCTTGCAACAACTTTCACTTGGAAAGGTCTTGGTTTAATATACCCTGAAACAAATCTTTAAATAAAATCGATACTTATATTGCTGTACTCGAACGACTGCGTCAAAAGTAAACCACAAATTTGTAGATCTTTTTCGAATATGGTTTTCGCCTAAGAGAAAATAAAATAAAATTACCTTGGTGACCCAGCCAGAATGAATTGTTCTTTCTCCAGCACGTGCCAGGATGCGAGCTCCAGAAAATCTTCTCAAGTTATTTCTTAAAACTGAAATGAAAATTTAGCATTTTTGTAGAATAGAAAACAACAGTTGCTGGTGTCAAAAGCTCAACAAAGAATCCCTTTCGTAACAGGGGAATATATTTGTTACCAAATTCTGTCACCTCTAGCCCCTTGTGAGTACCACTTAGATCAAACCAGTTCCAAAACAAAGTAAGAATTGGATCACTCCAATTATTAATACAGATGATTCTATACAAAATTTAAATTGAAACCATCATAATTTGATGTTTATTCACACTAACAATATCTGTTTCCATTCCTCCGTTTTCAAATGTCTCCGTTTTCAAATCACTCCGTTTTCGGATGATCTTAAACCGTTTCCCTTACTCCATTCTCGCCAAGAAGGTCTAGCACGAAAGCGGAGGTGTTTCCATTACTCCGTTTTCATTCATTTTCAGTTCCTTCGTCCGGATTAAATACTTGCTTTGATCTTGGCGCTAAGTCGGTTGTTGTCGTTGTAGCGTTTTCGAATGACTCCGTTTTCCGTGTTTCCATTAAAAACGATGCGTTTTCAAACGTTTCCGTTTTCAAATCGCCCACTTTGAACAGCGTTTTCAAATGTCTCCGTTTTCGAGCGTTTTAAATGGAAACAAAACCCAAATACGGATACATTCCGCTCCGTTTTCATACGAAAACGGAGTAATGGAAACGGTACTCGAAGAAAGGCAGAAATCACTATTGATGACTCTTAAAACAATGACATCAACAAAATATCGTGTGACCTCTTATAAGAAGCAATTCAATTCAATTCAATTTTATTCGCAGAATACAACAGCCTAATACAATTAATAGCCTAATACAAAGTAAGGGCCTGTTCATATGGAGGCGATCCAGCCCGCTTACCGGGCTGGCTCGGTAGGCGAGACGCTTTTCACCTTCTGTTCATATGGAGAAATTCCAGCCCGCTTGCCGAGACAGAATTTCGACACGTGTCAAAATTGGACACGTGCCCATTGTCTACCCATTGTCTAAAATAGGAGCGCATGAGCAGTAAAGACCTTTTCGTCTCGGTAGGCGGGCTGGCTCGCCTCCGTGTGTTCATATGGGAAAATTTCCATCCCGCTAGGCGGGATCCCGGCAGTACTCTAGTGAGACCTCGCCTAGCGGGCCAGCCCGCCTGCTCATATGAACAGAAGACAAACTTTTAGTGGGAAATAGGGATAAGGTGAGATCTCGGCAAAAAGCTCCAGCCCGGTAAGCGGGCTGGCTCGCCTCCATATGAACAGGCCCTAAGATAAAAAATATGTATTCTACACGACCCAAGNTCAGGAGATTAAAGTTCACTTGACCTAGCAGCTATATTCATAACATCCCGTGCTGCAATTTTACTGATATAACGATTGATCAAGACCGCGCTAAAGCTTTATTGCTCGACCTGCGGCTTTATGTTTGCACTTTAAACCATAATCGTTTTTCCCGGGCTTTCTGCTTCAATTTGATAAAAGCCTGATTTCTCGAAACAAGATTCCGGGGTACTGGTGGGTACTAAAAAATCTTGGTGTACCTAACGGGCCAATCAAATCGCTTGACACTTGGCAAACAGGGTCACAAAGCATATAACTACCAAAGGGTGTCAGTGATTTATGATAGATCCACTGGTCCGACTTTTATAAGGATTTGAAAGTTAAAAAAGACATTTCAGACATTAACATTATTTTAAAATTGCACCATTTCAAGACAGTACATTTTATTAAAAATTCGTGACACCTTTTTGTAGTTCAGGACCTTAAGTCTTTGGTAAATAGATAGTCATGGTCGAACAATGCCCAATGAGGTACACCAAGATTTTTTCGCAAGGGTGGTTGATTTCGCCTAAAATCTGGAATAAATCATATGCGTTTTTATTTAAGCAACTTGTTATATTTTTATGGTATTCCGCGTTTAATTCTGCTTCGAATAACATAAAATTTTGTTTGGTATAGTTTAAGGAACGGCCGTGGAAAATAGAGTTTCTTAATCGCTGCCTGAAGGGTTACAGTAACCTTGCTCGTAATGGTATGGTAAGAATCCCTTCATGGACCTTTTTACTTGCTAGAAAAGAGTTTCGGATCGAGCGTCAAAATCTGGTAAATTCATTCAAGGAAATGAAAACACGACCCCCATTTTCAATAGAATGTAAAAACAAGAGAGCTGTGTTCGGCAGCGACATCAGAATACTTTCAAAGGGTTTACAGCCGGTTTTTTACCCAAATCGATAAAATTTAATGGAGTATGATCCAGCTGATAAATGAATTTACTGATCATAGGAGACGTAAGGAGTGGAAAAGGTTTCCCCTAGAGCTTGGCTTAATTAAATGCAGTACTGCTTAGGAATGACACAAGGGAATATGTAGTATATAAGGTTGACACGAGGCGAGGAATATCACAATTCGATAGTGATTTTGTATTTCGGACCCCGCCCCCTCCCACCCATATCAACCCATATCTTAAAAGTAAAAGTATGACGAGACTTTTGAATGATACTCGACACTGCGTTCGTTATGCTTTCACTAGACTGAGCCTACTATACCTTGAGTTTATATCTTGTGCTAGACTGTTAGTTTTTGTAACGTAATTAGAATATAGTGTTGATCAGTAAATAAAGTTATTTTCGCTTGAGTATAACGAATTAGAAAATAAACTGAGTTTGTCGTGAAGGGGCTCCGTCTCTAAATTTGTGTCGAAACGGTGATTTCGCAGTTTTTGATAGGCAATATCACACAGACTTTTCATCATTCTTTCAAAACGAAAGTGTTACCTAACATTCATATACTGGGTGCGCCAAAAAAAGCTATCCACTTTTGACAGGTTACGATAAATCGTACACTGGACAGATTTTGAAGATTTATGACTTAATCTTTTGCAAAAAGCCTGAATTGGATTCTACATTTTTTATACTTTTTTTATTTAACTGTTTCTTTGAGCTATAAGCGAGTTTCTTAAAATTATCAGTCTCGAAAACACTGAAAACGATCCAAAACATCGATCAAATTTTCTAAAGACTCGGCATGAGAAAACGAGAAAACTTTTTCGTGGTGATTTGAGGATTTAGAATCGATTAGTTATTTTGTTGCACGAGCGTTAGCTCAAAGTTGGGATAAATGTAACATTAATTTAAATAAAACAAAGAAATATGTTTCCTTTTGTAATTTCATTGAATTTATACCTTGGTGCAGGTATGCATTCCTGTGTCAAGCGGTTTAAAAAGAAAAACAGTGAAGCGCTGTGACGTCAAGCAAGCATGGAGTCTCGTTGAATCGTCTTCGGGACAGGGCTTTGGCGCAGCGTGTCATTGCAACTACTCTAGAATTTCACAACAGGCCGGTGGTTCAACTAGCGCTCGTGCAGCAGATTATAGCTAATCGATTCTAAATCCCCAAATCATCACGAAAATGTATTCTCTTTGTCCATTCATGCCGAGTATTTAGAAAATTTGATCGATGTTTTGGATCGTTTTCAGTGTTTTCGAGACCGCGAATTTTAAGACACTCGCTTATAGCTCAAGAAACAGATACAGTCGTGACCAAAAGTTTAAGACCACATTTTAGTCGATAAAATTTCTTGACGCAAGGAGCTGCAATGCTACTGCTCTGACGTTTAAGTTGTCCTGGAGTTGTTTTAGGTCAACTTTTCATGCAGATTCCGAATTTCTATGTTGTTTTTTTTTAATTTTTCGCCATTTTGCTATGACGTCACAATGAAATCCATAGAAATTATCGGAAATTGTAGTGGTCCTGCCGACAACGGCGTTGACCCAAACAATGTGTTACTCACCTGGATTTGACATCAATCCATGCAGAATTCCTTTCTTTGATTTGTTTACAAAAACAGCTTCAGGGAAACCGTCACATGAAGGCTTTCAGTCCACAGCTATGGCCATAAGTTTAAGACCAGCCCTTTACTCACAGTTTGAAGCAACATATCGCATAGTTATTCGCAATTAATTTTCAAGAATTCATTTTATTATTCTAATTATCGATTATCAAAGGCCTTTACATTATAAGCCCAAAATTTTTTTACATTTTCCAAGGGTGGTCTTAGACTTATGGTCATAGCTGTGGACTGGAAGCCTTCATGTGACGGTTTCCCTGAAGCCGTCCTTTTCGCGGAGTTTTGATATTTTGTAAACACATTAAAGAAATGAATTCTGCATGGATTGATAACAAATCCAGGTGGGTAACACATTTTTTGGGTCAACCCCCTTGTCGGCAGGACCACTACAATTTCCGATAATTTCTATAGATTTCATTGTGGCGTCATAAAAAAATGGCGCAAAATTTCAAAAAACAACATAGAAATTCTGAATCTACATGGAAAGTTGACCTGAAACAACTCAAAGACAACTCAAACGTCAGAAGTAGCATTCCAGTTCATTGCGTCAAGAAATGTTATCGACTAAAATGTGGTCTTAAACTTTTGGCCACGACTGTAACTAAAAAAAATATAAAAAAGAATCCAATTCAGGCTTTCTGCAAAAGATTAAGTCATAAGTCTTCAAAATCGGTCGAGTGGACGATTTATCGTAGCCTGTCAAAGTGGATAGCTTTTTTTTGCGCACCCGGTATTTTATAACTGCTCAGAAAAAAGTGAGTTTTTAACGGATACTTTTTGATAGACTGGGTGAAGCCACCAAACAAATTGCAGAAAATAATGGGCATGTGCCTAAAACAATGGTGTTTATAGATTTGTTTACAGTTTGGCGACGGAGCTCCTTGAACTTAACTGAAGTCTGAGCTGAGTCTGACATAGTTGCTTGATTCTGGGGACCTAAACTTTTAAATTAGCAATCAACAGCACTGTGATACTCTAAATACATCACTATTGTAAGTTCAGAGCCTCTCGCATCCCGTTAAGGTGGTCTTCATCATTTGCAATCAATTTAAAGTGAATGACCTGAGCTATAAGGCGTTCGTCTATAAATAGGATAAAGAAAAACCAAAACACGCCATTGTTTTCTTTGGCTTTGCTTTCTTTGCCCACTTGCTGGATTATCAAATACAATAGGCTATTTATAAACCTATGAGATCTCATGATCGGTTATTCCTCTTAAAGGGTTATTCCCTTTAACCCTTTGCGTGCTGAATTGTTTTCAGGTGATTGCCCTGTGCAGCTGAATATTTTCCGCAAGATTTTAAATATGGCACTTTAAAATTTCAAACTCATTTCTCATCGGGAAGAAGGCTCTTAATTCGAAAATGAAGTGAATGAACATTGTTCAAAATCAACTGTAGTTTTCATTTCTTGTCTCTATATTACTGTAAACATCTTACTTCACCTTGTTTAGCGGGAGAATGAGTGTGGAGTATTTTGCGTTCTGTTGCAGCGCCGCTCCAGCAACCCGCTGCTACGTAGGCCCATTTCTTCTCGCACTGCGTCAAATAGAGGCTACCTACCTGACCAGAAAGAGGCTAAATCGAAAGGGCAGCCATCACGCTTCAAAAAGAAATCTTTCGCAAGCAGATTGGTTATGGATCACAGAATTTATCGCGAAAATGAAACAGATGAAAACATTGAAAAAGCTCTAGAAAAATAAAGAAAAACTTCGCGATATAGTTGGAGAAGCTTGGATTGCCAATAAATCGTAAAACTTCACTGTAAACCATGGTAAATTTTTGTCACAGACAACACTAAATTGACTGGCAAAGACATTGAGCACAATTTTTCTGCCTGTTTTGCATCCGATCGATCCACAGCGAGAGATAAAATGTAGCATGTCCTTCGGCCCATATCTGGGCCCGCAGCATGCAAAGGAAAGTTTTGTTCGGCCCAAAATTGGGCCCGCAGCATGCAAAGGGTTAAGAAAGTATGTGATAAATTCCTAATTTAAATGCAGCCGAGCAGTGATAGTCATTTCGTTGTTTCTATAGTCGTTTCTATAGTCATTTCGTTTATCTGCTATTGCACTAAATTTGTAGGTCAGGAAATCAAATAGTTAAAAGACTTTTGCATATTCTCTTCCTATGTTTTCTTTAACATCGAAAGAAGAAAATATGGTTGAAGAAATGGGGGTACCAAGTTATGGATGCATAAAAGAAAGTTTACGACTCACCTCAAAAGTATTCTGTCGTTCTGATCTTGAAACACTCGATACTTTCTCAAGAGATATTTGACCAAGGGGTTTTCTCGTCATATCGTCCTGAATAAAGAAGGAATTACGTGTCAAGGTACGTAAAGGGGAAAAGGAACAGTCTACTGATGTTATCATTCTAAATTCAGTCCCAGTCCTTAGCTTCGTTTTGATAAGTAAACTCTAGGCCGGCCAGCTTGGTCTTCGGCTGATGCTCACATGAACCTCAAACCAATCTACAGTGAGCTCAACCCTGATGTAACCACTTATTTCTGAACACATTTAGGGCAAAGTTTGAGAGTCATATATTCGTTTGCGGACTAAGAATAGATTTGTACTGATTTTGCGATATAAAAATAGGCGGAAATGGTGGAAGCATTTACTCGATTTTATATAACAAGTAAACAGTAGCGTAATTTCTATCACATGGAATTTCAGATGAAAAGAAAACGAAGAAAGGAATTGCAGAGCTAACCTTTGTTTTGAAATAACATAGCTTTCCATCCATCATCACAAACCATCGTTTTTTCCAATTCTTTACCCTGCCACCAAGTTTAATGAGATAGCCTGCCTTTTCCATCTTATCCTGCAAAGGAAAATATTTTTACTGGTGGCAGGAGAAAGTTACATCAATACTAAAACCCTCTCTTCAATACCGTAACGCCTCCCTTCGTTTCCTCGTTGGATATTGTCCAAATAGCTACAAACAGCAGTATGCAGCATATAATTAGAAGGTACTCCATTCTGCAAGTATTCACTCTAGCTTAAAGAACGCCGGTCAACCAGCATCCTTTGCGGTCACGCTTTGCAGAGAATGTTGTCATATTAAAATGGCCGCCGCAGTCGAAAGGCTACAAGCGAAGCGCGCAAAGGATTCTGGTTGATTGGCGTTCTTTAACGCTTGTAGTCTTTTTAAGGAGCCCTGAAAGAAAGATCTGGATTGATTCCAAAATAATGTTTTGCCGTTAAGGTTAAATTCCTTTTTCTATATGTGCAANATAGCTACAAACAGCAGTATGCAGCATATAATTAGAAGGTACTCCATTCTGCAAGTATTCACTCTAGCTTAAAGAACGCCGGTCAACCAGCATCCTTTGCGGTCACGCTTTGCAGAGAATGTTGTCATATTAAAATGGCCGCCGCAGTCGAAAGGCTACAAGCGAAGCGCGCAAAGGATTCTGGTTGATTGGCGTTCTTTAACGCTTGTAGTCTTTTTAAGGAGCCCTGAAAGAAAGATCTGGATTGATTCCAAAATAATGTTTTGCCGTTAAGTTTAAATTCCTTTTTCTATATGTGCAAATCTTCAGTCATCCTGGAATCTTCATCGACAGTACTAAATAATGAGTTGGCTCGGAGCAACTTATCATTACTAGACTATGGATGCGAAAAGTCCAACAAACTGTTTCAATGAAAATGTTGATATTTTTATCAGAAAGAAAATCTTCGCCTTTTATCTGTTTCAAAGAAAGAAAGAAATGTTGTGAATTTCTGCCATCATGATAAAGGAAACGATGCACTTACAGTTCTCATATGCTCCGCAGTATAAGGTGCACAAGTCTTGAGTAGCTTCTGTCCTCTTGACATTGTCCCAGTCTTATTTTTGTTGGAAAACAAAGTTCCTTTCCTTTTCGTTTCCGGGGTTTTCTTGCCAATTACGCTGTCGTACGGTAGATCGTACGTGTGATCGGATTTCATTGTATCAACCTCGTCAATGTAGCTCTTGAAACGAGAACGAGCCTGCGAGGAATCATTTGCAGCTTCGTTATCTGCTATGTCAGCCTCCGAATCAGTTGATTCTCCGCTGAAAGGAGTCATACGAATTTGTGAAGCAATCTGCGGAGTTAAAAAGAACGATCAATCAGTGGAGGACACTTGAGGGGAGAGGTTGAAGTGCAGTCCTCCCCCCCCCCCCAAAATGCTACAAAAACAGACTATGTTTGCAGTAAAACAATAGCTTCACCCTTATCCCAATACCCAGAAAGTTTTCGCACCTACGAGCAGTGAATGATTTAGGCTTATTCTCTAAGCTCCTTGTTTCCCTGTGTTCTTTGATTTGTTGATGTCAATAGGGACTCCTAACGCTACTATGAAAATAACAGGAACGCTTTAGGCCCTCGCAGAGTGTTTCCGCATGCACCAATCAAAATGCTAATATTGGATTAAAAACAATAACCATTGTCTTTTACATGAATCAGGAGGCGCTATTTCAAGACCTTCGAAACTGTATACTTTCTATCACCTGAAGCTCTCGTATTTGCGACAGATCCATTAGTTTGCACAGAGAAAAGGATCACTGCTCGACAGGTACCTATTTTGCAATTCATTGGGCAGGGAAACATCTTTCTTTGCATGAACAGTTTGTTTTCCAATGCTCCAGCTCTTTAAGCCAGAATTTGAAGGCATTTTTACTGTAGGACGTTCGTGTATGAAAACTCAAGCAGATTTAGGCCATTTTAAAATGTTTCTGTTTTAATTCAAGTAAAGTATCTTTCTCTAAAAAGTTTCATTAGATCTGTCTCATGCATGGAACACAACGGCAGTTTAGTATTGCAAACACTAACAAAGCCTAGTACATTTCCCTTGAAACTTAAAAGAATGTCATTTTAGTACTGCAATCCATCTATCCCCAGTCAATTAACTGTTTATGATATGAGAACTGCTTCTTTGATTCTAGACAACCTCCCTACGTGGAAGTCTCTATACGCTTTAGTATTCCACAGTCTAAGAAATGCATATTTTGAAGTTTTGCTAAGAAGAAACTTACGCCTCTAAGTGTTGCGTACACAGGAGTCTTGTTTTCACTCTAGAAGCAAAGGGGATGTTGTGATTAACTTCAAAAATAACAATCAAATCATGACCTAACAAGCACTATAAAATCAGGTAACGTCAAACTTAGCACCTACATTAACAAAATTACAGTGTTCTTAACAACATGTTGTGGTTAACAATGAATGATAATCATGAATTCAACACTTCCTATTGTTCTTATCTGCGGTTAACTAAATTCTACGATATCATGCATCCTTCCTAAAAAAGTTAAATTTTGAAGTAAATAACGAGCCGTCATCATCGTCATTATTATCATCATCACGATTGTCAGTAATGCTATACAGTACGTCAGCCTGACTACATCACTCCAAGAGCTTCGGTCATTGATTAAGTCCTTCAGTATGTCTATATCTTTCACACTCAGGCCTTGGCCTCCTAGGGCCTTATTGATGAGGTCAAGCCACGAGGGTTTTACTTTTCCTTTTGGTTCCTTCACAGGCGTTAGTGCTTCATATAATGCTTTTGATTGGTGTTTGCTCATTGCTCTGGCAGTCTAAACATACAGTTAAATCCAAAACTATTCATACCCATGCCAAATTCGCAGTATTTTGGATCGTTTTATTTGCGGATCAGTTACCCAAGATATTGTATTCCTTGAACTGTCTCTTGTAGTGCTTCTTTAGGCCTCTTTTCACAATCTTACGTAACTTCAGCCACAACAAAATTGGTCTGCAAATGAAACGATTCAGAATACTCCGACTTTGGAATGTGTATGAATAACTTTGGGCTTAACTGTATGTCCTAGCCAGCTTAATCTTTTCCTCTTAATTTCCTTGCTCCGCTTCTCTACTTTGTCATATTATAAAGATCCTGATTTGATATGATTCTGGGCCATCTTACCTTTAGTATTCGCTTTAGTTGTTTACTTTGAAAACTATCAATTTGTTCTCCAAAATCTGGCGAGAGCAACATATCAATTTGTGAAACCTACTAATGAGTTACAGTAAATAAAGTAATATAATTTTGGCCTACCTCATATTCTGCACCATACAGTGATTCCTTTAATGTGAAATAAAATGGCTCCGAATCTACAATATAGAAATCAGTGATGCTAAAACGAGTCCTAATGAACCACAGAAATATGCATTATGGATCACCAGAGTAGGCAATGAATCAATTTGCGTTAATAAGAAAACCATTTACCATTTCGTGCATTTTTTATCTTTCCTGTTTGCACATGAGGTGTCTGCTAGAGAAGTGCGTTAAATCTATGAAAGCCTTCCTAAGTTTGAAGCATTTCGTCATTTAAATTGGTTCATACTTCGAAAAAGCATGAAGTTTGAATTATTCCCAAATTTTTTCTAACTACGGCTTGGATCAAACGTCGCATTTTATATGTGTCGAATACAACTGCATTATATTCGACTGACGTCGCATAATGCGACTAACCCTGTCGCATAAATTAATTTTGGTTGACTAAAATCCAGCAAATGCATAAAATTAAAGTCAAACGTCGCATTTTACATGTACTTAATTCTCCGTGTGAACAGTGTTGAACTCATCACGGGCAGAAATTTCTCATGTAAAGAGCCTCTCAAACGTCGCATTTTACATGTACTTAATTCTCCTATTATATTCGACACATGTAAAATTCGACGTTTGATCCTAGCCTATATTACCCATTCCCGGCAATAAAGAAAATTTTAATATTATTTTCTGTCTAAAATTATAATAGGCTAGTAATAGCGAACCTGAATCCGTTCTTTTCAATGATTCGTCTCCATCTGCCGTTGCACACCCATTTGTCTACAAAGTAACAATAGGTTTTATGTTGCACACCCATTGCACACCCATTTGTCTACAAAGTAACAATAGGTTTTATTCAACTTAATTCTATATGCCGGGGAAGTCAAAAATGTTGTCCTTTACTTAAGAAATTCCTGAAAATTTTTCCGACCGATTTAAAAATTTGCACCGCCTTCGTCAGTCTACCGCTTTGAATAAGTTTTGAGAACTTAGCTTAGCGGCAAAGACTGCTGAGCTGGTTTGCCTATAAATCAAGAATTACAAGAAAATGTGCTTCGGGTTAACACTGCCTGAAATTGTCAGTCTTACATAGAAAATTCGTATTTTTAGTGCAATAACCAGACTCTATGCGATCAATCAAATCACCGCGAAACTGGCTTGGAAAAGAATGCTAAAGTACAGAGAGCCTTTTATATACCTCTGCAGTCGCAACATCAGGCCTGAAGACATCTTCCTCCATTGAATCACGATCCGCTGAAATCAGCAGCGGTTTGTCATATATTTTAGAACCATGCCGTTTCTTCGGGATGGTTGGGGGCGGAGAGGCCGATTTATTGAAATTTCTACGTGCTGGAATAGGGGACGTCTTTTTAGTCGCATAGGGCGAAGTTATGTCAGAAAACCTTCTTTCTGAGAATCTTGGAGAAACTGCTAGTCTTGCGGGCACTGCTGGTTTCTTTCGCTCCCGGCTTTCTCGCACACCGTAATCATCAGAATCGCAACGTCGTATACTATTAGTCATCTGCCTCGAGCGAAATGGAGTCTCTGGGGTCGAGAGTTTCGGCCTAAATGTTTGTACAGGTTCTGGTTCAATAGCCTTCGATATTCTCTTGGGAGTGATTGGAACAGGACTGTTAGGCTGAGAGTGATCCCAAATTGGTTCGAATTTTGGCTTCTTGAGACCTCCAAGGAGCTGATCAAATATTTCTTCGTAGATATCACCATCTTCGCTTTCGTCTCGACGTTTTTCGTTTTCTGAAATTGATAAAAGAGAGAGACTATAGAGCATTGGGAACATAAAAATTGGCATTTTCTCTGGCTGCTGTGTATTTTAAAGCCTACGAGTAATTTGGAGATTTTTCAATGCTGCGTTTCTCATTTTTTTGGGCATTGCAGAAATTCAAACAATATTACCGTATAGACGCAGGTAAAAGTGCATGCCCTTATAACTGAAAATAGTAAAAAATAACGTGTTTTTACTTTTCCAAATCGACTCGCATACAAGGACATGCTTTATATAAATTTCATCCCTGTTCTTGTTTGTTAGGAAAAGAGGGAAAAAGTAGGAAACGGACTTGGAAGTGTCACTCTTTCTTACTTTGTTAAGGGACCAAAGGAAAGTGAGCAAAAAGGAAAGTTGTTGATATGAGAATATTTAGCAAGAATTAAAAAAGATCAGTGTAAATAATGCATCATCTCTCATTTTTGTGATTTTCTCCAAACGGGCTGGTATACTACAAGGCCACCGCCAATATATTCAGGTACATGGGCATGCCCTTATATACGTAGTGCCATTATATTAGCGTCTATATGGTAAGTTTTTTTAAATGCAAGACTGTAGATTGAAGACATGAAATTCGAACTGTTCTTACTAAAATAATCTATGAAAATGATTTCGTTGGTAACCCAGTACCACGGTGAATTATTCTAATGATTCCATTCTCTAGGCTTTCTTAATGTGGTAGCCCTGGATTCCTTTCAAACAATAGACCATTTGTTAGTGTTTTGTGACTAGGAGAGGTGGTGCTACCTACGAAGGTACCATAATCACTGGGAGAGAGAGGGTCAAATCGCTTCATTGATCACTTCAAGAATGCCTATTATAAGAAGGGGGCTACGTGATGAAGACCGAGCAAAGGAGGTTGGTCTAGAAGAGAGAAGTACTCGGCATGAAGGAGCTACAATTCTTGCCAAAACAAATTTTAAAAAAAACACTTCATTTTTCTGCTATTTCATATGATTTACTATCTACATTATACTAAAGAAAACTTCTCTCCGCATAATTTCTCCGTCCCCTTTCCCCTTGAACAACGTTGATTCGTACATCCGGCCAACAACTATCAAGAAAAACACTTCAACTGCTTCGTGGTGCAAGGCATCACAGAATAATTGCAAATCGAAGCAACATTGCAAGGGGGAACTCTTAGCAAGAGTGCATGACGTTTTTGAAGGGTTTTGAAGGTAAAACAGTGCGAGTTATTGAGATAGTTACTGAGTAAGGATGGTTGGCGAGAGAAGAGCTGGTGGAAAGGATTGCTCTCAGAGGATAAGGCATCATGCTCCTGAGCTCCGAGGATAGTGAAAAGAAACCTTTACCAATTGATTTCAATACTGAAACGGTCATGGTACCCAAACTTTGGTAAAAATACCCCTGATGCTATATTTAGCGCAATCGCCTATACACGGATATAAGGCTGTAAAAATCACCATACCTAGCACTAATCTTCTTTCAATATCTTTCTTCTCCTCTCTGGCTGCCTCAAGCTCTTGCAACAGCTGAAAAATACCATAATATATTCATATACCGGTTGTCACAAAATGATGCATGGGCGGTTCCCAAAAAGTACAAGCATGACTTATGGACCAATTTCAATGAACAAACATTTATTTTGTGACATAAAACATGCTAAGAAAGCTGCTTTCGAAAAAAAAATTTATTTTTCAACTAAACTCATTTTAGCAATCATTTTCATAATCCTCAACAATACCTTTGAAAAATTAAAAAAGCATGATCTGTAAACGTATAACATTATCATCATAAACCAACCAAAGTACATACTGTAAATATACCATTTTCCATAATCATCTGAAATTTCTCTAAAACGTGGCATAATTCAACAAAAAAACGTCCGGAAAAATTGTGTATAAAATTTGCAAATTCATAGCACAAAAAACACTGGGACGGTTTGAATGAATTGAATTCTACTTAAAACTTGAGCGACCAAAGTTTTTTGGTAATTTTTATCACGTTTTTACAAACACTGAAAATATTGGTAAAAGTTCAACTTTACGAACATTTCTTGGATGCCAAATGCCTGAAAAAGGGCCTAAAACGTTTGATCAAATTGCAAGCAATCTCCTCACACAGAATAATACGCAAGGGCATTTCACCTGCTCGAGGGAGTTGTAGGAAATAGATTTTCAAACAAATGCTGAAGTTTTTCATGCCCATGACAATAAATGTGCAGATGATATCTCTCACACGTGAAAAATTGTACTTTCTATTGTTCTGTGATGGTGAGTCTCTTAATCATTTGATCAAGTGTTTTAGGCCCTTTTCGTACATTTTGCAACCAAGCAACTTTCGTAACATCAAATAAATTATATTTGCAGCGCTCGTAAAAACGCGAGAAAAATTGCAAAAATACTTCAATCTCTCGGCAATAAAGCAGAATTCGATTCATTCCAATCCATCCAGTACTCTTGCTGCCATGAATTTTTTAAAGGGGGGACTTTTCTAGCTCACCTGGTATATTTGTCTGAAATTTTTTGTGGTAACTGTACTACGAGGCAAACATTTCCTATACAAATAATATCTTTTCAAACAGATATACGACAAAGGCAGTATTTTACCAAGGTTATCTTCGACTTGATCCAATTTTTCATAATGTTTTCTCTTTCTTCCCAAACTCCATTTTCTCTAGCTCTTTCATCACGCTACAAATTAAAAAAATTTGTTTGATAGGAAAAATACAAAAAGGGGTAACAAGGGGTGAAGGGTAACAAATCTATACATTTAACTTTTAAACAACTAAAACAAAATTTCTTACCAAAACAGTTATTTTTTCTCTCAGAAGAATTCCTGCATCTTCTTTGACTTTGAGTGAAGCCTCAAGTCGTTTTACCTGTGGGATTTAAGATAAATTACAGTATCAAATAGAATTTAATAGAATGGTTTCTAAACTTCAAGCAACACACTCTGTCTCTCTACCATTTCCAAAAATAATATCAAATAACATAACCTTACATTACTTAAAAACAATATCATTGCAAAGAATTAACTGGCTATACAATTGCAAATAAATGTAATTCTGATATTTGTGTTCTTTCACAAGAAAGTATCCACATTTGATCAATCTTCAAAACCTGCCTTGTGTAATATGATTTATTGTGGCCTGTGAAAAGTGGATACCTTTGTGGCACACCTGTCACTTTAGGCCCAATCAGACTAATCCCTTGAAACAAGGCTTGTAAAATGGGCTGATGCTCTTTCTTCTTTGAAACTGCCTTTCTTCTTTCCCAATAGATTTTAGCTATTTTCTTGGATTTTTTCCCAAGAAATTGGAACATTCATATTTTAAGTGATACAGTGTGGAACTTAATTTTTATATTTAAAAACTTTTGTAATTATGTACTTTATAATCTTTGACGTACTGTACAGCAATACCTTGATAATCTTAAATTGCTACTCAAATACTCTAAATAAAGTTGCTTTCCGATAAGTGAAAAAATGACACACTGTAGCTCAGACGTAAATTCAGATCAATAACTTACCTTTTCTTGAGCTTGCTCCTTTTCAGCTTCCGCTTGAGCAACTTTTTCTTCATATTCTGTCAACTTTAAAATAAAACATCTTAAAAATTATACAAATATTAGCAAAGGTTCAAAACAGATTTGTTTTTCTGGTTAATTGTTCCAGCCTTTATTAAATGCTGCATCATTCTTTAGAGTGACAGGCTAAATAGGGCAAAGTAACAATACTACAAAAATCATATGAACATGTTTAGCGTTTTTACAGGAACTCAATGAAGCATCACACAGTACTTTTAAGGTGCTCTATCTGTCCTGGTCCTGGATTCTGATCTTTTAAGGGCCTGGTGAAGATTGCTTTAAGCGTTAAAAAAGGTAGTGAAATTACTGCTTTTTCTAGGCTGTGGACAGCAATTAAAACCACAATATAACATACACAGTAGACTAATTACCTTTTGATTAAGAAGCTCTCTAACCCTTCCAGCTTGCTGTCTGAATTTTTGCAGTTGGGCATCTGCTTGGTAATACCTTTCTTCCCACGTTAGTCCATCAGATAGTTCTTCCATTTTAAAGATTTCACCTGTAGTTAAAAAAGTAAAAGAATAAGCATTTTTCAAGAATTTTTCAGCTTTTGATTTGTAGATAAAAATTAAGTTCCAATTTCAAAGCACTCATGGCATGGTTGCATGATTTCAGCTACCTCTGTTGTGCCAGGCAAGACTGGATTTGTTTCTTTCTTGCATAAAGAAGTGAAAAATGTGGACAGCAGAAGAATTATAGTCTTTTGCTTCCTCAAAAGATTATATACATAAAGAAGTTCTTGAATGTGCTCAGCAAAAAGCAGTCTGACTGTTCAATAGCTTTATTATCTTTCGCTCTCTAATTTCCAATCATAAGTTTTAAAAAAGTTGTAACTCTTTCAGTTCCTAAGAAGACTTAGCACTACTTGTACCAGACCCATGTTTTGAATCCGACTCATCTTTCTTTTGTGGCTTTGAAAAAAATAAAACTGCAACATTGCACAATTTTTTACAGACATACAACATATCAATCCAACTACCCATGTTTCAAGTAAATTGTAAGCGAAGGGGATTCCCCAATTTCTGGTCATAGAAGTTTCTGATGTTGAGAAATCAGTACGAATTGACACATTTTGAAGAATTGATGACTCAACCAATGATTTTTAAAGTGTCTAGGTATACTATTTCACAACCAATGTAAGGCTATCAATAATAGACATGTCTCAACATGGTTGACCAAGTCCCAGGTCAAGGAGATCATAAAAATATCTAATTCGCCTGACCTGGGTTTTTGATAAATTGGCCAGGGCTGTTTAACAATTCAGCCAGGACCAATTAACAGATTGATCTTGAGAGATTTTAAAGTTTTTGGAGGTATATAAATTGAAAGAGGGTGTTAAAAAGAATTGGGAACTAAATCCATACATTCTATTTTACTTTTTCTATTTTATTTTACTATTCTATTCATTTATTATATTCTCAATTTCACAAACATGCCATGGCCAGCGCAGTGTTAAAAAATAAATAGCAAAAGCATAATTGGCTGGGGGGGCTTGGAAACCCCCTACTTTTAAAATCACACGAACAGAACTGACCTTAACTATAAATACCCCAGATTGGAAAGTTTTTCTTGCAGGCGGATTTTTGCACCATGCAATTTAAATTACAGCCATGGTTCTAGCCCTGACATTTTTGTGAAACAACAAAAGCAAACAATAATAGGCATATTGTTTAGCAAAATAAATACAGCCATGCAAGTGATTTGAATGAAGGAGAGATCCTCCAAGCATCAGTCAAGTCAAACATATGTGTGGCTATAGCCCTGGTTTGAAACTTTTTTGTGTGCGTCAAAGAACTTCGGTGCACAATTTCAGGGCTACCAATAGAAAAACATTAGGTCGTTGTTTTGAAAACAACAGACTTTGGTGCACATTTTGCAAAGATTCCATACATAGTGGCACCGAGAAAGGGAATATGGAGAAGAGAAAATATGGAGAAATTCTGCTCTCCAGAGTGAAAATGGAGAAATGTGATTATATGGTATTTAAGCCCATTGTAGCAGCTAATTATCAAAGAGAGATAACGTATTGTCATAAATCAATGCCAAATAAAAGGCCTCTAATGTGTCCAGAGGTGTCATTGTATACCAGGATGACCTGTCATGACCTGGATCCATGATGGGGGTTAACTATTTTCTTTTGAGTTGCCTGTTACAAAGGAGGATCCTGTATTATTGTGTTTATATATTATGATGTAAAATATTGCGATTATTTTCAAACAATTGTGGATAAAGGTTCAAATAAGAAGAAAGGTTCAAGAATTTAAAACGTTTGGCCCTAATGCAGATACGCACACCTCTATAGGGCTTTGGTAGGGTTTTTAGTTGGGATCAGTATAGGCACAGGTGTGCGTATCTGCATTAGCGCCAAACTTTTTACTGGCAAATTTCATGTCTAAAGATAATGTAATCCTGCCTTTATTTGAAATCCATTAATTTGTCAATGACCCACTTCATGGTCCTTGTGGAAAGTTAGTGTCAACATAAATTATGCCTATTCTTTATTACTTTTCTTATTTATAAAGTATGGAAATTGACGTGGAAATTGACCTTCAACCAAATTTATTGTAATCAATGCAAAAATAGAAACAACACATGTTTTTTCGTTTGTAAGCTTCTGGATTTAACTTCATATTGAACTCAATAACGCTTACAGGGCGGATCTGTACAGTACGGAACACGTTCTTTGTTCGGCGAACATTCTAAGAACGAATCATAATAGATGAAGAATAGAAACAAAAGCGTGATATTGGATGTGTTCCGAATAGTAAAGTTTGGCCGTTTACAGTTAGTGGCCATCATGTACGACTTATTGACGTCAATAAAAACTTTAATTACGTCGATGATGACTAGACGACGTGGTGACTGTGTGGCTTGGCCTAAGAATAGCTAAAAACAGACTACTTGTCGTCAAATCCTTCCAGGCCTTACAACTTCCATACGCATCAGCTAGTAAGCTTTAGTTTCTGTTATAAAACCTGAATATCTTTACCTTATAACATCTTGATATTTGTTTGAAACTTGCTTGAAATCAGGCGCTGTATCTTTCACCAGACTGCTCTTCTAATCCTTCTGCATTTCCGCCAAAAATTCTCAAAATGGCAACCCACCAGGAAAAGAATAAGCAACCACAACAACAAAGCAATAAAAGCGGCAAGAACAAAGAGACGATAGAGGTCAACCATTTCTATGAGGTCAACACAAGAGGTCAGAATAGCATCTGTGCCATTTCATTTTTCATTTCATTTTCATCAAAATTGTGCCTGCTCCACGTAGTAAGTTTTTGTCCAAGGTGCTAGAGCCTAAAAATCCCCCAAAACTAAAGGCTTTTTAGACGATTTTAACAATGCGTGCACAGGGCAATTTTTCAGCACTTTTAGGATTTTGGTTTGCATCAGCCCCCTCTTGGAAAACAGAAATGAGTTAGAGATAGAACCCCGAAAATTTGCATCTGGGTACCAGAATTTCAAAAATATAAAATGTAATTTGTTCCTGCTTTTGACCGTCTGGTACCAAGATTACATTATTGTGTTAATGATCTCGGTGCATGCATAAACAAAGCAAATGATGTATATGGATGCTAGGGATGCTATGAACCTATGACTTTTCGCCACCCTATTTGTGGGTTATTCTAATTAATTATGCTTTCTGTTTACTCTATTAAAATTTGAGCAATTAAAATGACCAAAGTGAAGCCAAGGGCGGTGCCAAGGGGTGGACAGGGGTGGACATGTCCACCCCACTTTTCTTAGGTCGGTATTTATAAGCAAAAACGATGTAAAAACGTTAGCCTTCTAGCAATCAATTCTATCCCTTGTCCACAAGGGGTCCACAACCACTTTTTCAGGGCTGGCACCGCCCCTGAGTGAAGCGACTTTGAATGTCTGTACTCTCTCCTGAGTTTGACAACACACCTCTCTGGAGGTGCCCCGATCGTTTTATACTCAATAAAAAGTATCATTTACAATCCTGCCAATCCTGCCAAGAAATTAATTTTACTAACAAGTGGTTTCTTGTTTCAGTCTTCACACAAACTTGACCTTTTGAAGCTCTTTACTTGTCGCATTTCAATTGATTATCCGGGACTTTGTACCCTGTCCCTGTTGGTTGACATATAAGACCCTGGATTCCAGAGCTTCAAAAGTTACAAAGACAAAATTCATCCGCAAAAATTATTAATTATTAATTGTTCGAGGTTCTTCAATCTTCTCTTTGTCATTGTTGAGGCTCTGGAACCCAGGGTAAGGACATAGCAAAGAGTGCTATTCAATATCGATAGGAAATTGTCGCATAACCTTTTGATGCATGATTTTCCTAAAATTAAAACCCCCTTTAGTGAAATCAGTGATGATGTGAATTCTGAAAGTGAATGAAACAATAGAAAATGAAAATTTCCGCATTTAGTGACATTTTCTAGCCATTTAAATGGGTAGAAGAAAGGGACTTCACTGCATTTTGCGTTTTTTAACGCCAAGCGCTGGAGTTGCAGAAGTAGAGAAGTCCTAATCGAGTCCTCGACCCTTTATTTCCATGGCGCTAAAGTAATGTTTATGTGGCTCGAACGCCATCTGCCTAACTAAACTGACTGCAAAGTCAGTGAATTACAACACTGCACCACAACACTTTCAAATAAAAACTGGCACTAAAAAATCTGAAACCCATTCAACTTGCAAGTGGAGTCGCTCAAGCGTCGCTCTTGCAAACAATCGAAAATTTTTGTGAGAGGAATTTCAGACTATTATCAACATAAAGGGACTCTGTCTCCAAATTTCGGTCGAAACGGTGATTTTGCAGTTTTTTATGGGCAATATCACACAGACTTTCATCTTTTTTGCAAAAATGAAATCGTTATTTCGAAGATAAATCCTTATGCTTCACAGAAGAACAAACCAAATACTCGTATCTTTTACGATTGCTCGGATATAAATGGATTTGTAAAGGGTTTTTTTGGTGACTTGGGTGAAGCCACCAAACAAACTGCAAAAGACAATGTACATGTGGCTAAAACAATGGTGTTTACAGATTGCTTACTGTTTGGTGACGGTATATAGGCTGTTTGACAAGTAGAGGAAAAGAGACAACACACAACTATGATACTTTGAAGCTTCTGCTACTCTCTATTTAACAAAGCAAAATAAATATTCTGAAGAGTAGCTAAAAATTTAAATTACTTAGTTGTTTCATTCTATATAATAATTTTTATACTATTTTCAGAACCCAAGGTACAGCAGTATCTCCATTAAAGTTCCTTCAATTACTGCTTATCAAGGATCATACAAGTCATACACTCATTTTTTTAAGAAATTAAGGACCGGGGCTGGTAGGCAGTTTCTTAAATTTTAGGGCCATTTTGATACCAAGAGTTTCTTTTATTGTTAATGCCCTAAAAGTAGAGCCAATATATTTTTGTTAGAAGGGCTTCCAAATTATTTTGTAAGACCTCAAAACATGATATAACAAAATTCGCTCGATAATTCGCACCCAGTAAAAAGATTTGAGAGTATACCGGTTCTTGATCTGTGGGTTTTGTGCGATCAAGTTACACCTATAGCCATTAACTAACTCCACTGGCTTCCCCCCATTCACCTTGTGATGTGGCAAAAAGGCCAAAGCCCTGTTTATATTGGCGGAACTTTTGAAGTCAAACCTAGTTCATAAGTTCTTTAACGTTTTTGTGAGCGATTTTAAAGGACATCTGTCTCGATCATAATTGGCTGAGATTGTAAGAGGGGATTAAAAATTTCTATGGCAGGATTAACAGAAAACAATTGGAAAGAGATCATTTCACGAATTGAACTGCATTTTTATCATGCGAAAAAGTGAAAGAGTCTGGGCTCTAGCTCCTTTCCTTTGTCTAAGCTTTGTTCTCTAAACCAATCACCTGCGAGACAGAGCTCCTTTAACGCAGATAAGTTAGATTTATCCATTTTGCCCATCTTCAATTGAACTAGCCTGCGTTACAGACCATAACTCCTCCTGGCTATGGTCTGTGACGCATGCTACAATTGAACGCAATAGCGGAAAAGCTCGTCTTGCTGTGAATGTCTAGACTTAAAATGAATCTATAGACTTTCGAGACCGTTGAAAACTCAATACGTAATTGCATTTACAATTCTAAGGAAATACAGCAACAATGGACACTGAGAGCATCAAGGGCAAGCAGGCAACGAAAGCATCTAGTGCAGCAACAGCAGCTAAAGCAACGAGAGCAGCGAATGGAAATACAAGCAATAAGGAGTACTCATAATCAACCGGAGAAGCCATTAATTGATTAATTTTCAACAAAGGAACAACAGACCTTTTAGCTATTCTATTAGAGAGTCTGAATCGACCGATATTATCAATGTAAACAACAGTTAGAAGCTCTGACACCACTCAATTGAACACTTCGTATAAAAATATATAAAATTATTGCTCGATCCAGACTCTTTTTTAAAATAGCTAAAAGGTCTATTGATTTTGAAAGGAGCTTCACAATTTCAGATATCAGAAGCTGAGATAATGATGAGCTTATAGTTTTTCTACAAAACTTGACTGTTTGGCAAGCCCTCCGCAGCAGCTAGGAATATTATAGCGCAAGTTAAGCGGCACTGTTATTTCCTAGTCCCTTTAAGAATGCTGATTCATTTATTTTATGTAATTAATTATAGTTGGAGACTTGTTCTAGGGTCGCGGACATATTTTTCTAAAACTATAGGGCTATTTTGGCCGAGATTTATGGCTTTTCGTGCCTTTAAATGTCATTGAAAGTTGTCTTTTCAGATAATGTCTTCCTCCCCTTAGTCAGTTATACGTTGATAACTGGTTATTTCTTGATGAGGTATAGTTGTTGTTGGAGCTGTGATTTGTTGTTGCTGTTGTTGGCGCTAACATCGCTGTTGTTGTTGCTGATGTAATTTCAACAGTAATCACGAGTTAGAACTTGAGGGTGAGCCATTATTCCTGTCCATTTGATTCAGTCTGTCTTGAAATGGATTTCTTGGTTTCACCAAACGGGCAAAATCTGAAATCAGATGCCACAATGAGACTAAATTAAACTACCTGGCATTGATAGTTAGATATCAACGAGACTTGCCCCAAGTCTATTTCGTGAAGCCTGGCCAATCCAATTCCGCGTTTCCACATTCCGCAGGCTCGTTGCGGCGAAGAGAACGGGAGAAGAAAGGAAAGATATATTTGATTATTGTATGAAAGACTTGAGTGTACAAGTCTATTCTCTCTCTGTCTCTCCTGTTTTCTCCACAGCCAAGAAATGGTGGAGCTGTGGATACAGAAACTGCGGAAGATGGATCGGTCAGACGGACTTCATTCGCGAAATAAACTTAGGAAAGGCTCAGTATCCACAAAAAGGTAGCAAGGGTTTTAAAGGGAGTAAACTTCACTTGTTTACTTGAGGTAAATTGTCTCAAAATAAGCTGAAAGCTAGGAAAGCCTTTGCGTTACTATAACTCTACCGTACCAATGATTTTCTGCTGCATTCTGCTTCTTTGCCCTCACATATTATCTCGTTAAAAAACCCAAAAACCTTTGACATTCAAAACTTTCAAATGTTCACACTTTCATTCGGCATGCAAAGTCAGATGACATGATAAATGCAGTGGGCTTTAAAAAAGCTGAAGAAATATATTTGCCATTGTCTCTTTGTTCGAAGATAGGCAAGCATCTTCGATTTTAATAACATTAAAAATAGCAGAGGCTTCAGCCATTTTTATATCCGTCATGTAACTTTTAAAAAATTCGAGAAGAATAATGAATGTATAGTATACCTTCAAACGAAATCAATTTATCCTCTTGCAACCCAGATTGGTCGAGCAGATCAAAGACTTCACTTTGGGGCACTTGATCCAATGATTTTTGCAGTATTTCTCGTAATATGGTGCTTGGTATATATCCCCGTCCTTCTGGATCGAATACTCTAAATGCATCAAGTGCTGCGTTTTCTTCGTCTGTTGGCTTCATCATTTTCTCCATCAACTGAACAAATTCTGGAAAGTCGATTTTTCCGTTGCCTGAAGATAGGGAATGTTCAATATTACATTGCTTTACAAAGTGATTTGATCAACAGTATTTATAATATGTCGATGATATTGCCAGAAAATTTGTCTTGGTTGTCAGACTTCGCAAATCCACAATATTATAGACAAAAGATGTGCTGTTTCACTAAATCATCGCCATCATCATCATCATGATCAATTTATTTAAAGTAGGTTTATGAACAAATATTGTAGCAAAACAACTGTTAATTTAGGCCTACTATCTATCTATCTTACAAAACAAATTAAAAATCAATTTACAGTCGTTATATAATAACATTATAAAATATATATGATAGCTGCGCATCATGTTAGATACCCAACCTAACTCCAAATGCAAACAAACTAATATTAAAATATTCAATATTACGTACGTCAATAATAAGAAAGAGAAGTTGCGAGAGAAACAGGGAAGGGGCGAAGTCACGTCGAGTAGACCTAAAGTCAGTCTCAAATTAGGTATCACGTGAGATTTGCGATATCGCAAAAATTACTCATGCAAAACACTTCAATTGTAGTTATTCGCGAGAATTTTCACGTGACATCTAATTTGAGACAGGCTATAGTACTCTCCTACACAGCAAATAACAAGCAGATATCTTACCGTCAGCATCAACTTCGTTTATGATTTGTTGAACCTCTGAATCAGTAGGATTGCAACCGAGGCATCTCATTAACGATTTCAATTCTTTTGTTGTAATATAACCATTTCCATCTTTATCAAATGCTTGAAATGCATCGTTGTATTCTATGCAAGAAGACAACATTTTCAATCAGACTAACCAGAGAGAAATCACCTTAAGGGGACTTCAAAGGTAATACTATCTACGGGGTGTCCCAAAAAAAGTACTCCCGTTTGAAAAATCACCAAAGAATGATTAAATTGCCGATCTTTGAATTTCTTTTTTGGCAAGTAGATCAAGACCAAATTATTTTCCCAGATATAGCTGATCTTGTGATTGATTTTAAAATTAGCAAATTTAGCTCTTTTTATAGCTGCCTGGTTTTGAAGCATACTGCAGAAAACCCTGCTGATTTCCAGATTAATTTCTTTTTGTATATTAAGCTTCTGGTTTAGTCATAAATTTCAGAAAGAAACACAAACTATCATTGTAGACTTGAAGGATAATGAAGAATCTCAAAATAATGGCTCTTAGGCAAGATTTACGATGTTGCTTTAAAAGTATAGCTCAGAATAAGGTTTTTTCAACCTGTTATTGTATACCCTTTATGTACTGAAAACAAACATTTTATCATCTTTAAATTTATTTGGATCACTGACCAAAAAGATAACAAAGAAAATTTTATGATCTATTTGATAATCAAATTTTGATGATTTTTTAAACGGGAGTACTTTTTTGTGGGACCGGGCATATTTTGTGAGCATATTTTTGTGAGCATATTTTGTAACAATAGCTATGCTTTTGATAGACACACCAGTATAAAGCACTAGTGATTTCAAAAAAAAGATTTCTACCGCTAATTTGTGAATCCAAAAATGTAGATAAAGCAAGCAGAAAAGACGCTCTGAACGCAGGCTGTCACTCGTTGTGTATGTGGAAGGGGATTGTCAAAGAAGACATGAGTATGCAGTGAAAGACGAAGGGTAGATCTAAAAATCTGCTTTGGCCATTTTAAGCATCTAACTCAAAAGCTTAGAATAAATATAGAATAAATATTACAGTAAATATTACAATTTTCGTAGCTTTTCTGTGTAATTCCAACATTTAAAGTTAGCTGACGGAGATAAACAGTGAATTCAAGAGCTGCATATGCAAGTCTAAAATTTGCATATCGTATTCGATGATTTCGACACTTGCGTGGATATTTTTTAGTTAGAGAAAAAATAGCGTGCATATGCGTTTTCTTTGTCCTATTTATTGATCACTCCACTTATCTCTGTTAACCAACTTTAAAGGGGCCTTTGCAACCAGCATACCTTGCACGGGCAACCTCTTTGTTAGCGGCCATTTTCGTGGACCATGGAAGCATGGAAATAGCGACAACAAAGAGACCACAAAAGGATGTATGCACAAAGCATGCCGGTTGCAAAGGCCCCTTTAATGCTCAGCTTCCGAATGAGATGGAGGTAAGATGGAGGTAAACGTGAGCATTTTGAGACCCTGGAAGGCATAAAGATTTATTTTGTGTATGCTTTTGAAGAAACACATTCAGTATCATAGGACATTCCATCTAGTGCTGTCTAGAACGTTACATACAACCAATAGTGTGTTCCAAATTATCATCACAGCAAAGTCATTACACAAGAATTGCACAATGAAATTTAGACCTAATTCAGCTTTAAGACTGCTTCACATTAGGTCGCTGCAGTCGCTAGAGTCCTTTGGGTGGTTAGGGTCGTTGAGAACGGACCACTCAAAGCACCCACAAGAGTGAACGGCAAAATTACAGCGTTCCATCCCAGCGAGTTAGTCGCTGGGGCTGTCAGGGTGGTTGAGGAGTTATTTTCGCCGTTAAAATTCAGTCTTTTAGGTCTTTTGGATCTCTTGGGTCGTTACGGTCGTTTGTTCCAATGACTCTAGCTACTTCATTTCATTCATTTCATTCATTTCATTCATTTCATTCATTTCATTCATTTCATTCATTTCATTTTAAGTTCTTTAACCACGGTTACCCCGTCAGTCAAGAAAGACTGCTTTTCAGGGGGCCGTGCATAACATCTTACAAAAATTAAGTCATGTAAAGTAAAGTAAAACCCTATTCTAATTACAATAATAAATAAAAGACAAATAGATAACAACATAAATTATTTTAAAGCGTCTTCAACGATCTTATGAGAAGTAACCATACCTCTGACCTGCTCTTCAGTCAATCTCTCCTACAAAGGCAAAAATATTCTTATTCAGGTGTATCAGAAAGTGTGAAATAAAGCCTAATTTCTATATTGTCGCGAACATCGCACAATCTTCGAAGATAAGACAATAAAAGTTTAGCCTGATGCCTAAGGGCCTGCTTACATGAGGGAAAACACCTCACCCCGGGGGGGGGGCGGTGGTGCCAGCCCTACAAAAGTGGGGTGGACAAGCGATAGAGTTGATTGCCATAAGATATACCTAATGTTTTTTTCATTGTTTTTGCTCAAGAACAAATACCTACCCGAGAAAAGTGGGGTGGACATGTTCACCTCAGTCCACCCCTTGACCTCACCAGCCAGACCCAAGGTTGACAGGCGAGGTAAATCTCAGCCACTGTTTGTATGGGATTTTCAACTCACCTGTCAGCCAGGATGGAGTAAAGTCTCGCTTTCGTGAAATCAGAATGGATCAACCAATACGAATCAACGAATAAATCAATTCACTTCACCACACCGGTAGTGTTTCGTTTATATGAACAAATTTCACCTCAACTGGATGAAATTCCACCTCTGGTAAGGTGAGATCTCACTATACCGACGGTGCTGCATTCGTTATGAAAACGAGAAAGGTTTCTATGAGAAGGTGGAATTTTATCTGTCAGCCCCGGGTCTGACAGGCGAGGTAGGCCCAAGGCAATTCGTTGCGCAGGAAAACAAAAACAGAATATTCTCCTCGGGTGAGTTGAACGACTGTCACGACAGTGTTGTAACCATGGAAACTACCACCCAAGTAAGACGAGCTTTTTCGCTATCGCATTCAATTGAAGATGGGCAAAATGCAACCTAAAGGCCCTGGGGACGAGGTTGGGCAAAATGGATAAATCTAACTTATCTGTGTTAAAATCGCTCGCAAAAATGTTCAAGAACTTATGAACTAGGTTTGACTTCAAAAGTTCCGCCAATATAAACAGGGCGTTGGCTTTTTTGCCACATCACAAGGTGAGTGGGGGGAGCCAGGGGAGATAGTTAATGGCTATAGGTGTAACTTGATCACGCAAAACCCACAGAGTAAGAATCGGTGTACTCTCAAATCTTTGCACTGGTGCACGAGATTTCAATCAGTTAACGGGGTGCAGCAAAAATTTCTTTCTTCCTTGACAGTCCTCTGAAAGCAAAATTCACTTTCCAAGCCCCAGCAGACTAAAACACAAAAATTTGACCAGTTCTTTATTAAACTGTTGAGTTGTCATGAATTGATTTTGGATTTTGCATTTTGAAGATATGTCAAATACTTTACTTATTGTGGGCTTTCAAAGGCGACAACATCTTTTTGGCACACATGGTACTCGTGGATGCACGGTAAACTTGTACACTGAGTGGTACTGTCACCCAGGACTCACAAAGCAGAGCTCTAGTTTAGATATTAAGGGATCATCCGAATTGGCTGTTTTTCAGCCGAATTCTACAGAAAGTAAATTTTATCTGCAATCTAGTATTCGGATATTGCAATTTTGGAAATCAGTTATTTAGCTTTTAGCAACAGAATTCGGCTGTTCAGCGAGGAACAACCGAATATCGGTTGAAAGGATATGATTTTTCTGGTTATCTAATCGAAACATTCGGCAATTCTTATTTTCGCCATAAAATCAGCAACATAATTTATCATCCAAGAGCCAATATTTTAAGCGGGTTTATCTGCTGTTTTTCCACAATTTTTTCCACGATTTTACCGTGCCGAAAGTTATCCGATCAATTCGGACGGTCCCTAAGCTTTTCATCTAGCTTTTCTCGATGATTGTTAGGCCATTAGGGCGTGTGACGAAGTCTTTATAATGAGCTATCAACGAACTGATATATACTGCGAGAACATACGATAAAAAATCCTCACCGACATAATTTGCTTCACAGCACGTCTCCTCATTGCGACAGCCATTGATGCGTAATGTGCCTGGGCAGAAGAAGAAGACATCGTGAAATATCAAAGACGATCTTCAAAATCTACAGACAAAGCTCTACCCTCAGGTGCAAGAATCAAAAGGATAATACATCATGCATAGAAAAGTCTGTCTTCATCTCATAGACAAAACCTTCCTGATTATATTATCATTTTAGCTAGACATGAGAAAGATACCTTTGTAGTCGATATCTAGCAAAACCTATCAGCTTTTAAAAAAAGATTACAAGATGAATAATTAAGAACTATCATCTCAAAAGATCGCAGAAAATTATCATTTCGTTGAGTGTAAACTCACATGAATGTTCTGCTTGGCAATAAAACAAACTAGGATCACTTACCATACTCGATAATAAGCAGAACTTAAAATGATTTTACAGACCACAAGATGCTTAAATCTTCTTTTCGCTGTGCTATCTCTATTCTACCTTAGCTTGGTCTTCCTAATCAGTGATCTTCTTCAACAATGAATCCTCCTTTTTGGGAAATTTGCAAAACGAAAAACAAGTGTTGTTCTTCTGACATTTGATCTAGTTAGTAGACGACACGGTATATCAAACTGTAGCACATGAAGACGATTAAAAATTCAAGTTTCAGTTTTTCTCAGATGAAAACCAGATGTCTAATAATATTTATTTTTCGAGTTTTGCATCATTGAGCAGATTTTTCAGCCTTTGTCAACACAGTATTAGGCAATAAAACTCATGATCAGGTCACTATTGTCCTTGTAATGTCATATGGCTCTACCATAGACATGAGCACCAAACAGGCAAGATCAACAAAGGCATATTTTATAACAATAGCATCCATTGTTTTTTATTGACACGTCAATAGTAATCGCAGACAAAGGGATCTTCACGGCCGAGTAGTAAACTTTCTTGCAAGCGTAGACAAAGAAAACCGCAAAGGTCCTGAAACTTAGCATGCGTGCAGACTCTACAGTGCGGAGGAGGGTTAGGGATAGGGTTAACATTGAAATAAATTAGGGTTAGGGTTAGTTTTGGGGTTAGGAGAAGGGTAAGGGTTAGGGATTTCAAGGTTTGATATATTTGTGTGTTACGATAAATCTCACCTTGACGGCGAGAAAACCTTCCTAGAGTGTATGAAATTCTTCGTGATCTTTTGCAAAATGCTCAATTCTTTTTGCTTGATAACTGAAAGAGAAGAATTTGGATAATCAAGTTTGCAATATTCACAGCAGAATATGATGAAGTTACTGCACAATGTAATTTTCTAAGCTCTATTGTAGCATAGGCACCAAATAATTGATTGGATGATTGGATGACAAATCTCTTAGCCTATTTTCCCTGTCTGTGCACATTTTCTGTTCCATGGTATAGTAATCAATATTTTACAACTGCCTTTTAAAAAATCGATTCCGCACAGTCGGAGCTTGTATTGTGGGAAAATCAATTTTTTCATCGTATCTAATTGAAACAATTACAAAAATGCTGCCAATACTTCATTTTTGACTGTTATTTAATCTTGTAATTTGAATTTTTGTTGTTCATTTTCGTTGTACATTAAAAAAAAGGGCTACCAGTCCCGACGGGGGGGGGGTGCTTCATTGTGAAGTCATACTGGACGTACCACTCATATGGGTGGGTTATTTCATCTGAAATTCCCTACACATGGGTCTGATATTTGGCTTGATTCTGGTAAATAGGTTGGCATTACTAGGATTTTCTTACCAATGCGTCCCCAAAATGGGTCCCATAATGATTAGCCGCAAAACTACCGAAAAATCTCTTTTTGCATTTTGCTTGCGAAACGAAAAAGTCAACACTCAACACACCACAACGACGCCTTAGCAACAACAACAGATTTAAAAAGGGTTTCAAAGTCAACCAAATTCATGCGCATGGGCTTGAAATTTCCTGATATTCATGCAAATAGGTTCGAAATTCTCGAAAATCGTGTCATGCAAATGGGTCCTTTTGTCAAAGTCCAGATGCAGGTCGGATCATGGTCACAATGAAGTACCCCCCCCCCCCCCCCGGGCTACCAGTGCTGTTTATTCATAGCACAACACCATCAACCCATTTTCAAATCTTGAACAAATTCAAATACAATGCTACCCCTTCTTTGCAATATTTACTTAATTTTGACATTGTTGGAGAAAGCAGGGACTCCGGGGGGGGGGTACATAACATGTTGATGATACGGGTATGTGCCGCCCATAAGGGTGGGTTTTTGGCCCAAAATTCTCACAAACGAGACAGTAAACAAAAACGCTAAAGAAGGCGGCCGCGCAAAGCATGCTGGTAAAAAGCTTCCTGACGACCATCTAACAACATAAAAATGCTTGTCTGCCGTTTCGACTAGCTAGCTGTGGTAAAGTTCGGAGCAAGTAATCGATTTCAAAATAGGATAATTTTGTAATTCGAACGCGAATCTTTCATCAAAACTTCGATTCGAATCAAACTTCACTTTTTCTGCTTTGGAAAGGTTTCCTTTCGAACCATGTTGCATTCGAATTCGAGGTCGATTCGAATTCAAGCTAGTGGTTGTCGTCAGGGAGCTTTCTACAAGCATGCTTTGCAGCAAAACACAACAGAGTCTTTGGAGCCACCATCTTTAGCGTTATTGTCTATTGCTGTTGGACAGCGTACTATGTATTGTTTGACTTGCTATAACTCTCGCCCGGTAACCGGTAATAAAAACGTCCGGTGTCCAGTAGCAGAGATTGGCGTGCAAAAGAGATTGTAACGAGTAGAAGTAGGGAGGTGGGGGCAAGAAAAAGACGATCCACCTGCAATATTCATTAATTCAAGAACTACGAAATTTGATAGATGTTATTCTATCTATTTAGGCTGTTTCCAAGCCAATAATTTTCAAGGAATCACTTATTTCCCAAGAAGTAGGCTGCCAAGAGTATTATTTGGGATTCTGAATAAAGATAATTGAAGCCCTTAGTTATTATTATTACGGACGTGGTGAAATAATACTCCTGCCTCGAAATTATTGACGTGCGTAATGTGCGTAATCACTGACGTATGTAACGTGCTAAATAGTGCTGAATAGTGCTGAATAGGGCTGAATCAGAATTCGGAAGGAAATTTCTAACCACTATTTAATGGTGTCAACAGGGTTCATGTGGTTCATGTTCTTTGTTTATTTGGTTCCGGTTCGTTGTTGCAATGATATAAATAGGCGAGAGATTTCTACTGCAGACACAAACACTGAAACAGAAGATACGACTTGACAGAGGAAATAAAGAAACAAGGCATATCAAAATGAAGATTTTCTTGGTATTGATGTTGCTCAAGCTGATGGTGTCAGGTAGGCCAATTTCTAGCAGTGTCTTTCACTGACTTGATCATTGTCTTAATATTACCGAGGCCTTGTTAGGGAGGGTAACAAGTAACAATATTTCGTATTTCATTCTGAGATTTTGCCATTATTTCATATTTCAAAATTACCATCTTCAAATATTTCATAAATATCGACTGATTCATTTTCGTTCGAAGTTTACGATTTTTTATTTCATATCTGAAAATTATCATTATTCCATATTTCAAGATTAAAAAAGTTAAGTATCTATATCTTTTCTATATTTATATAAAATCTGAATTATTTAATACATGCATTTTTTATAAGAAACCGCTTATAAGAAACTCAATTCTCAGATCGCCAAAATATAAGAAATTTTAATAAAAGAAATCCTTAGCATATTTTTACTTTACTTTATTTTCACTTGTTTTCTGTATCATATTATATTATTCGGAACGTACTTTAGTAATATCAGGGGCTTTAAGAAACGCGGTAGTTGTAGTTGTTGTTCCTACAGCAGTTTGTTCCTCCCTCTTTCCCTGTGCCCCATTTTCCTTGTACGTCTGTGCCCTACAAATTTGAGTGACAACAACAACAACCTTCACGGGCATAGGAACACAGAGAGGAAAAAGTGCTTCTGAACACAACTACCGCTTTTCTTCAAGCCCATGAGCAGACAAGAGAATCCATTGAGAAACTATTCTCACAGGCTGAAACGCCCTCGTTTTCAAATTCGGCCTCGATCTAGATATTCTCTGGGGTCCTACATGGCCTAGGCTGCCTCTTTGCATGCCTTCACAGGTCCCGGGGGACCAGGAGGCATATTTAAGCTTGAATCCAGTTAGTTAGGCCCCTGTCAAGCAACAAGACGTTTATCCAGGTTTTTCGACCCACCCTCCTCCCTCGGCGATGATTGGTAATCGAAGAATGCCAAACCGCTATTCAAATCTGCGATTCCCTCGCACTCTCCATATCTTAACCTAATTTGAATAGTGAGGTGGCAAAGGCAGTGAGAATAGGTTACTATTGACCAAGAATATTATGCTGCTTCGCAGCAATATATCTAGGATAGAAAAAGCCATGTATCAATCCGCCAGCAATAAGTACGATTAGAACGATCATGGACTTTTCTAATTCTACCAAAGGTTCAACATCCGAAGAGACGGAAGGGAACCCAAGAGTCAAGAGATGGATCAGTAGTTCCAGAACTTGTGGATTCAGAAGATATAACCCAGGCTTTTACATGTGTTGTGGAGGCGTTGTTGTTTCGAAACCCTTTAACGGGAGATGTTGTGGCAAACGGTCATACAACATGAACTGGAATATGTGCTGCGGAGGCGTCATCACCTCGAAGCCATTTAACGGGAGTTGTTGTGGCAAACGGTCATACAACAGGAACTGGAATATGTGCTGCGGAGGCGTTATCACTTCAAAGCCCTTCAATGGTAGATGCTGTGGTACAAAGGCTTACAACTCCAACTGGAACAAGTGCTGCAGAGGAAGGGTTTGCTAAGACAACAGAAAACTCGAAAGGACTCTGGAAACAAAGGACAGACTGATTATTTGTTCTGTTATAGAATCAGTTTGCAACAAAACAATACTGCAAATAATTTGTTGCATATCATCGTATTTCAATTTTTAGTACATTTATGTTTATCTCTAGAAGAGAAGAACGGATCTACGACTTTTTTGTCATACGTGAAACTGATTTAATTTTAACCCTACGAGATCAAATGTTCTAGTACCCTGTTTGCCCGAATAGCACGTAAAGGCCAACCTAAAAGAACAGCACGTAAAAACCAGCTTCTGCTGAAGAGCAACCCTCCCTAAAAGAATTAAATATGAAAAAATATGAAATATGAAAAATCTCCACTTCAGTAGTTCTTAGCCGGTGACCAGTGCGCTTGTCTACTTTGCATGCTCTGTTGTTAGACAGCATGCGCACGAGACAAGCGCGCTGGTCGCTGACCAAAACTACTGCAGTTGAGGTCGGCCTTAATGGCTTATTATTGAAGTCAAGCAGACCAGCACCGACTGGTATACCATCCCAATGACTGAACTCTATCTATATGTGTATGTATGTATCATTTGCCATATTAAAAATATTTACAAGTTTTATAATATAAAAATAGATACAATACAATATAGAAAGTTAAAAACATAAAGAAAAACACCACTAATTACAGTGGCAGGGATAGCATTATAAGCTCAAGCTGACCTTATTTCCATAATGGTCCCCTTAGAGGTGTCATAAATGGGGGGGGGGTGCTTTCCACCCCCCTCTGAAAACAGCCTTAGACTGACCAGAATTCAGTATAACTTGGCACAGTTATATGGCAAGTAATTTGCAACATGTAGCAAAATTTGGGTGTGGTTGCCACGCCCTATGACGTCACAGTGACGTCATAAAGTTGAAAATTGGCCAAAATCAGGCTCTCTAGTTAAATTTGAGTTGAACGAAGATTTTGAAGGAACTGTATGCGGTTTTTGGTCTAGTTTGTCAAAATACTTGCTGAAAAATGTTATTTTATTGTAAATAGTGATTGTCGAATGATATCTAATTATTCAATTCTGATGACGTAATTTATGTTATAAATTTGTTCCATGTAAAAATAGACAAAAAGAAGCGACAAAATGGTGATAATCACAAATGCATCATTGGAGTGTTTTTAATGGAAAAAGGTGGAAAATATTTTNCAGTAGTTCCAGAACTTGTGGATTCAGAAGATATAACCCAGGCTTTTACATGTGTTGTGGAGGCGTTGTTGTTTCGAAACCCTTTAACGGGAGATGTTGTGGCAAACGGTCATACAACATGAACTGGAATATGTGCTGCGGAGGCGTCATCACCTCGAAGCCATTTAACGGGAGTTGTTGTGGCAAACGGTCATACAACAGGAACTGGAATATGTGCTGCGGAGGCGTTATCACTTCAAAGCCCTTCAATGGTAGATGCTGTGGTACAAAGGCTTACAACTCCAACTGGAACAAGTGCTGCAGAGGAAGGGTTTGCTAAGACAACAGAAAACTCGAAAGGACTCTGGAAACAAAGGACAGACTGATTATTTGTTCTGTTATAGAATCAGTTTGCAACAAAACAATATTGCAAATAATTTGTTGCATATCATCGTATTTCAATTTTTAGTACATTTATGTTTATCTCTAGAAGAGAAGAACGGATCTACGACTTTTTTGTCATACGTGAAACTGATTTAATTTTAACCCTACGAGATCAAATGTTCTAGTACCCTGTTTGCCCGAATAGCACGTAAAGGCCAACCTAAAAGAACAGCACGTAAAAACCAGCTTCTGCTGAAGAGCAACCCTCCCTAAAAGAATTAAATATGAAAAAATATGAAATATGAAAAATCTCCACTTCAGTAGTTCTTAGCCGGTGACCAGTGCGCTTGTCTACTTTGCATGCTCTGTTGTTAGACAGCATGCGCACGAGACAAGCGCGCTGGTCGCTGACCAAAACTACTGCAGTTGAGGTCGGCCTTAATGGCTTATTATTGAAGTCAAGCAGACCAGCACCGACTGGTATACCATCCCAATGACTGAACTCTATCTATATGTGTATGTATGTATCATTTGCCATATTAAAAATATTTACAAGTTTTATAATATAAAAATAGATACAATACAATATAGAAAGTTAAAAACATAAAGAAAAACACCACTAATTACAGTGGCAGGGATAGCATTATAAGCTCAAGCTGACCTTATTTCCATAATGGTCCCCTTAGAGGTGTCATAAATGGGGGGGGGGTGCTTTCCACCCCCCTCTGAAAACAGCCTTAGACTGACCAGAATTCAGTATAACTTGGCACAGTTATATGGCAAGTAATTTGCAACATGTAGCAAAATTTGGGTGTGGTTGCCACGCCCTATGACGTCACAGTGACGTCATAAAGTTGAAAATTGGCCAAAATCAGGCTCTCTAGTTAAATTTGAGTTGAACGAAGATTTTGAAGGAACTGTATGCGGTTTTTGGTCTAGTTTGTCAAAATACTTGCTGAAAAATGTTATTTTATTGTAAATAGTGATTGTCGAATGATATCTAATTATTCAATTCTGATGACGTAATTTATGTTATAAATTTGTTCCATGTAAAAATAGACAAAAAGAAGCGACAAAATGGTGATAATCACAAATGCATCATTGGAGTGTTTTTAATGGAAAAAGGTGGAAAATATTTTTAAAAATTGCAAATTAGCCCAAAATGGCGGCCAAAATGACGTCATAATAAAAAAATGCTGACGTCGTCAAATTCCAGAAATTCCGGTATCAAATTAAAGCCCTTTGTTTGCTGATTCGTTTGATATATAATACTTCATAATTTAAGCAAATAATGCCATTGAAATCATCGAAAACAATGATTTTGCGGTTACCTGCTTCCAAATATGGGCATGTCACGTGACCTGTGAGTTCTATTGTTCAAATTTTTTTTCATCAAAATGTAGCTAATAGATAATTAGTAAAAGTCAAGGAGACTGGGGGGACATAGCTGATGTCGTTTAAAAACGGGGCACAAAAAAACTTGAGGGGAGTTGGAATCCACCCCCCCCCCCCATATGGATTAGGGTTAAAGGAAAATACAGATCTTTATGTATTTTTCGATACAAAACTTGATTTATAAGACCAAACCATAGTCTGAACTGTAAATCAACTCTAATCATGCATATCTTTATCACGTGGTAAAATCCTTGACATTGAGCCAGGACATCATAGGATTGTAAGAATTTTTTCCCCAGGGCCAGGAGCAAACAAGGAAGGGAGAATACGGAATTTATAGGATCAGTGGTGGTACTTTCCCAGGGTCTAGCAATATCGTATGAACGAAAAGTACAACTTCAGTTTCATAGGCCAATGCCCGCTTTATCCCTCACTATATTATGTCATCAATATTATTGCTATTGTTATAACACAGAAACCTAGAGGGGGTTGGACTTTAGTAGTGGAAGGTGACGTGCCCGTTGGAAAATGCCACGAAACCCCAACCCTTAGTTAGTGGTAGTAGCGTTTAGCCTAAGCGGTAGTAGTAGCTGTTAACCTAAGGGGTAGTAACTTTTGCCCTAATCGGCGGTAGTGGTTGTTCATAAAAGCTTTTGATGGGAACATTTTTGGCTGAAAACAATAGACTGATTGTTCCAGAAACAATAGTAATATTGTATAGCAGACATGAACCAATCAAAGCGTAAACTTGCATCTCCATGGTGGTGTGGTGATGATAAACAACTTATTATGTTTTTATGGTAAGAAAAAGACTTTACCTTGAAAGGAAAAGGTATACATCACATAATAAACCAATCGAATACTTTTACATCAAATGAAAACATGGCAGAAAAGACTGCAGTAAAATAGATTAGATAAAGTAAATATTTGGCCCTCTCTATCATTGACTCTGCTTTTGCTAAAGAAAAAGCCTGAAACAAAGGTCTAATGTCTGTGATTAATAGCAACCAAAATAATAGTAAGTCTTCTACCGGGTGTCTCAGAAAAAAGTACCCCCTTTTGACTGGAAAAGGGAACGAAACGATACAATGTCGGGTCTTTTAGACTGCACAACTAAATTTTGTTATCTTCAACTTAAATGCACGTACCTTGCATTTATAAATCGTCCACGAAACACCAGAGATGTGAGCTCCCAAAGTCACAGTTTTAAGTGCACCTGAAACCAGAGCTTTTGATGAAGGGCCTAACCATGATTTAATTTCTTAGGCATTTTCCTAAGGAATTTTCCACATTTTTTCTTTTAGTTTTTACTTTTGAAAAGAATTCTACTTTGAGGTGTTTCAATTGTTCTTGAAAGAACTTTTCTTTTGAGGAAAAAATCGTTCCTTACATTCCATTGAAAAGTTATTTGCATCAAGAAGAGGGAAAGGAGCGCATGCACGCTTATTTCGGAGATGTGGCACGAGCTTATTATTCTAGCCACATTTTTCTTCTATTTGTTTAAGAAGGGTGTCGTGGCTAAGTGTCGATTATTCTTTTCAAAAGCAAAGACTAAAAATAACAGTTTAAAATTCCGTTGTAAATTGCTGATTGCTCATGATATAAAATCATGGTTAGGCCCTTTCTCAAAACCTCTGGTTTCAGGTGCACTCAAACCCGCGCTCAAGCCAGTCTAAATTGCGGGCTGAAATAGTTCGATTCAAATTCAAGCTACAATCCTGGACATAATATTTTGAGAAAATCTGGGCCCCCCTTCCCCCCCCCCCGTTCAATGTTGGTTGCGATGAGCTGACCGTTGCTGCTTTCCTCGTTGCTGCTTTCCTCCAAAAATGGACCAACGTTGAATGGGGGGGGGGAAGGGGGGCCGATATCGGGGCATAATTTCTATGTGCTGTCGTATAAGTCGCCGTCACTCAGTGACAATGTAAATTGTTCTCAACAATTTTGCCCAGGATTGTAGCTAGTAGCTAGTCGAAACTGCAGACTGAAATGTTTACGTCGTTAGGTTGTCCTCAGGGAGCTTTCTACCAGCATGCTTTGCAGCAAAACATTATGGAATCTTTGGAGCCGCCATCTTTAGCGTTGTACATGATAGCGTTGTACATTATAAATTTTCAAGAACATTTTTATACTCCAAGTATGTGATCCTCGTGCCAGAAGAAGGCGCGCCCGAAGATTCGCAGCTCGCGTCCGCCATTATGGTCTCGTCTGCCACCCAAAAATTCCTGTGACGTCAGGTATGCATATCATGTATTGTCTATTGAAGTTACGGCTCCGCTGCAGCAGCTGCACAAACAGGGCAGAACTTTTTGGACACCCTGTAAATTCTTTATGACCACTCCATTATTTCAAGCTTGAGATATATTGTTTTTTAAGACCATCCACTTAAAAACTTTGAATTTTAATAAGGTAGATACACTTAAAGAACATCGAAATATATCAATATCATAAAGAGGGTTCTAAAGGGATAAGACTCTAGGATTTGACTAAAATGACACTCTGAGAATGGGATTTTGTACAGGGGCTGGCATTTGAGGAACTGGGACTGGGAATACAAACGTAAAAACAATAGATTGGGAATTTGATCACAAACCTTATTTTTACAAAAAAAATGACTCTTCGATTTGCCGTAGAATATGACAGGGAATGTGAGATTGAAGACCCCCCTTCAGAAAGCGTATGCTGTATTCTAACTTGAGAAAAATAGTCTTGTTGATCGCACGATTCGTTACACGCGTAATTAGCAACAAAGCAAATGTCACCGGTAACTAGTATTAAAACTGCAGATAAAAACTGCGAAGATAATTGACACTTGTAAAACTTTGAAACAATGGCATTTTTACAGGTTAGGAAATATATGAAAGAAATAAAAGTATAAATCAATAAAACAGGATCTTGCTGAGAGAATAAAAAAGATTGTTAACCCAAAATCTTGCTACTTTGTCCCAAAAGATTCCGAATTAACTTCTCCGTTTTGCGGTGGGATCCAATAGACGATTGCGTTAAAGATGGTAGACAGGGATTTTTAGCATGATGCTTTGGGTCGCATTGAAGTTCGATTGATTTGATTGGCTAATTTCTTCACTACCGCAAAGGATCTTGGTAAAAATATTCTTGAAGCCATCTTTAGCGGGATCGTCTATTCAAAATCTAAAAATTGATGTATTTATGACTAGTCATTCTTTTTATAAATGCACAAACAATGTTCTTGTATGCGTGTTGCATATTTCATTAAAACAAACAAAAACAGAATAAATAGTTGTACTATGAACAGAGTTTTGTTTTGTACGACGTTTCGGGCACTTGATAATGGGTTTATGCCCGAAACGTCGTACAAAAAAACTCTGTTCAAAGTACAATTCTTTATACTGTTTTTGTTTGTTTTCATTCTTTTTATATTGGCTAAGGATCTCCAAACATTCCGAAACGTTTACGGCCGAATAGTTTTGAAATCTTCGTTATGTCATTTAATCTGTGATATGTTCCTTCTATAAGAAACTCATAAATGAATTTTAGCATTTATCATCAAGGAGTGTCAAACACCTGCCGATTCTAAAAAACTTAACAAAAATATTAAAACTCGGCTTATGACAATTTACAAAATATGCAAATTTATTGAATGGAGATCAACTACAATTTATTAAATTTTGTCAAATGCTTTCCTCTATAATATGTAATATCATCTTATAGGTACGTTAAATTACGTTACGTTAAATTGCCTTGCATCATCTCACCTTACTACATTCATCATTACCCTATGCCATGCCATGCCATGCCATGCCATGCCATGCCATGCCATGCCATGCCATGCCATGCTATGCTATGCTATGCTATGCTATGCTATGCTATGCTATGCTATGCTATGCTATGCTATGCTATGCTATGCTATGCTATGCTATGCTATGCTATGCTATGCTATGCTATGCCGTTGTGTTGTGTTGTGTTGTGTTATTTTCTACTGTGTTGTGTTGTGTTGTGTTGTGTTGTGTTGTGTTGTGTTGTGTTGTGTTGTGTTGTGTTGTGTNTATGCTTTGCTATGCTATGCTATGCTATGTTATGCTATGCTATGCTATGCTATGCTATGCTATGCTATGCTATGCTATGCTATGCTATGCTATGCTATGCTATGCTATGCTATGCTATGCTATGCTATGCCGTAGTGTTGTGTTGTGTTGTCTTGTGTTATTTTCTACTGTGTTGTGTTGTGTTGTGTTGTGTTGTGTTGTGTTGTGTTGTGTTATGTTGTGTTGTGTTGTGTTGTGTTGTGTTGTGTTGTGTTGTGTTGTGTTGTGTTGTGTTGTGTTGTTTTCTACTGTGTTGTGTGCTGCGTTGGGTTGAGTTGTGTAGTTATGCTACACTAAATGTCAAAGAGTATCTTTGGTTATGAAAGAAGCGTAAGAGACGTGACGGCTCTACTGAAAGCTGATCAATACTTCAAGAAACTTTTTTCCTTCTTAACGGTACTCTCTCCACGTCCTTGATTCTTCTAACGATATTTTGACCATCTTTCAAGTACACGAAATCCGCAATGGAATAGACTTGAAAAAAATTTGAAAATGTTGTTCGAAAGAATCTGTCGCCATGTATAGCAGTCTTACGTCTTCGTTGAACAAATTGTTGCAATACAGTTGTGTTCTCCGAGCAGTTATGTGTCTCCTTGCAGTGTACTTGGTATTTTACATCGCTATGAAGTTGAGGGTGGCTGAAAAGTTCTGGGCCTTTCTGGGAAGATGTCATATATAACTGAAACTTTGTGCACATGTAGTTTAACCCTCTGGTATATAAACGTTACATTTTAAATGGATATGCTAATGATTTCTGTTCCCTTGGGATGCTTGAAGTGAGTGCTGCACGTTTGGACGGAGTGTTTGAATCCAGTAAATAGCAACATTTTGGAAACATAGACATATTCGGTTGCCACTACAGTATCAAAAATGTTCTTATGAATGGTTTAACTCCAACAGCCATTCACGAAGACCTGTCTGCGACCGAATCTATCAATGTTTGCGAAATCTTGTTATTCACTCGCCTAAAACATCCCATACTATATTCACCTCATTTACAAATCCACTACCTACTCACTACAAAAATCCTAAAGAAACTGAAATCAGGATACTAGCAAAAATGCAACGGTCATACACCAGAGACTAGAGAGTTGAATTATAAGTGAGCAGAGTTTGAATTGCTTATCACATCAGACTGGCTCAGAACTCTCCAGCCACAACCCCTTGTATATTTTGCTGTTCGTTAGCGAAGATGGCTTCAACTGATTCCTAAATAAGTGACGCAAATTAAGCAAAATAGCTGGATATCAGCAGGTGCTTCTGGCACAGAGGTGATCACGAGTAATTCTAACGTAAAATATATCCAAACAGTATAAATTTGATGATAAAAAACATCGACAAATTTGTCAAAGAAACATCAAAGAATTAAAAGAGAAATATCTTCACGTACCTGTTAACTTGCTGGATGCAAATATCTCAAAACAAACCACTGTTTGTGTCTAAGCTAATTAAATGAATTTCATTTTGGTCTCAATATCACCAGATGTTCTGAGAGAACAATAGTGCGAAGCGGTGAGCACTTTACGTTAAATCCAATTGGTCGTTGAACGATGTTATTTTGTTAATGCTCTCTTTTGCGAACATTCTTCTTGCTTAATCAGTAAAACAGAGCAAGCCTAAACAATCTTCCAAGGCCTGATGTAAGAATCTAATCAAACTTATTTCAATAATTGATTCATCTGATAACAACAGCGTTTTTCTGTGTCGGAATCGAGCAGCTGAAGTGTGTGTTTTTTGAAGATATTTGGATATCCAGTTTGGAGAGGCACTAAATAACTTCACCATCTACTGGGCCTACCAGGTCATCGTAAACTGTTCTGACCTAATAGAAACTTCTATGTTTTGTGAAGATCGGTTTTGAAGCGCACTAAAATACTTCCTTCTTGGCCTAACAGGTCATCGTAAACTCTCCTTTTAACCTGCCAAATGACGGCGTCTTTAAAGGCTACACAATCATGCATTCGTTCGTCAACATCATCATAGAAATGTATCACAATGTTCAAGCCCGTTTTACATTTCGTCCACACAACATTCCTGAACATTCGTATGAAGCTGCCATTGTGATATGAAGTTGCCAAGCGCAAAAAGTTGCTACTCAAGTTGCCATGCGATAAGCTCACGTGATTGCATTTGCGCTTTTCATTGGTTTACTAAAGTTTTTATTATGAAAGATTTTGCAGTTTTCAAGTAAAGTACGATCTTTTAAACTATTATATAAGAACCTATAGAAATATCAGCCTCTTGGGGGTTCTTGGTTAAAAAGTTATAATCATTGAATTTCAGCCCCAAGGTTCTTATGAAAGTAAGTTCTTTTATGCGGGTTTCTACTGTACATGTATGACGTTGTTCAAATTTGTATGTGCATGCGAATTCTTCCCAACAAATGTTCAATCTTGTTCAAGTTTTAAAAGAAATGTATTGAAAAACTATTCTATTCAAGTTATAGAAGGAATGCACTGACATCTTTACAAACACATTTGCACTGTACCAACTACATAAGCACCTTTTAAGAACCTTACAGGCTAGACTTGAGTATGGCATCTGTAAATCAAGAACCTCATTCAGGCTGCCTGAAGAAAACCTAGATTATTTTATGCGGGTTTATATTGCATATTGTTCAAGTTTGTTCGTAGAAACGTCTACGAGATCATTGTTCGTGAACCTAATCGTACAGTTGTATGATGATGTGCGCAACAAATGTATGATCCCTGCAGACTGGTATTAATGATCCAGGCAAGGGTATAAGAACGTAGGAAACTAGGAGTTCTGCCTCCTAGGATCACCTTCCAAGAAGGCACACAGAATTTGAAGGGGACTTAGATGCTAAGTTGGAGGAAGTTAACATAGGGCATTTTTCGATCCATTTGCACTAAGACAACTTTTGGCACAATAAAACTGGCACTGTACCCAAATGTATTCATTGATCAATTCCAAGATACTGGTGCGTTAGTTCAAGGTAGTATAAAACGCGTGTGTTCAGGAGAACGCGGGCATGCAAAGCAAAATGTTTGCATATGCCTTAAATTGACTACCCCATAGACGTAGGAGACGGGGGCACAGGAGGCACCGTGCCCCCACGTTTTTGAAAATGCATTATTTTAACCTCAAACTGCTCTTTTCGTCAGCCTTTTTAAGTTAAAAGTGTCCTTTCAGTCCTAAAAAATGACCCTTCTGATAGCTGTACCCCCTAATGATAACTGTTGCCTACGTTCCTGAACCCTCAACGATCCTGTACTTATTTCTCTACTGAAAAGAAATTTTCAACTCTTTATAGAAGAAAGATTTGTTGAACATTTAAAATCTAGACACCTGCAAAGACAATTTTAAAGAGCAATGGGTGAGCCATGAGTAATAAAAGCTGGAATACATGATCTAATTTTCATAAAATTTGCTTGACATTTTATTTGATCACAGTATTTGCTCTGACCTGCTAAAAGTTATCGCATTCAATTCTCTGTGCTAATTTATCTGCATAAAAGGACTTAACCTTCTATTAAACGTTAAATAAACAATTATCGAACTCATACAAGCCTTCAGAGTAGACAACCGTGTCAAAACCACATCAACATTGAACGACAATTTTGTTTTACTTCATAGTCCTAAATTTAAGAAATATGGGGCAGTGCGAGGGGCAAATCACTCCAAAAATCTCGTACACTTTCATAAAAAATCCTAAAAAATCTTCAAAAATCTCGAAAAATCTTGAAAATCTTCATAAAATCTTAGAAATCCTAAAGAAAATCCTAAGAATCTTCGAAAATCTCAAAGAATCCCAGAAATCTTCCACAACAAATGATAGAAATTCTCAAAAAAATCTTTCGACAATTCTTTGAAAATCTCAAAAATTGTTTAAAGCCTCACAAATCTTGCAAAATCTTGCAAAATCTCGAAAATCTTTGAACATCTCGATAAATTTTGAAATCTCAAAAATCTCAAAAGGTCTTAAAAATCTTGAAAAATCTTTGAGAATCTCAGAAAAAATCTCAAAAATCTTTGAAAAATCCTGAGAGATTTCTAAAATCTAAAAATCTCGTACGCTATTTTTGGAGTGATTTGCCCTTCGGGGCAGTGCGCGTCTTACGATATCCTGAGAAAGCTGCTGATGACAAGGATGATAGATTTATGACATTTCAAGAAAAGCAAGGACGCTATTTATTAAACCTAGGGTTATGAAACAAAACAAAACAATCCCAACACGCATGCTCATACTCAGTGAGTCAAAATTGGTTTTTCCTTCCAGTTGCTCTTTCTGCACGAATTGTAGAAGCTTAACTAGTGGCTGATTAAAAACTCCAGTACTGGAAAAGAATTATTTAAGCAACTATTAATCTCGCTCAAGGAAAGCTTTGTTGTATTTTCACTTGTTTCCTGTATCACTTGAGTTTTGAAAATGTCTAAACATGGAAAAGGCGTTAAAAACTTCGTTTTGAAATATTCAAGGGTGCCCAATAAGTAAGCATCAAGACTGTTATGAAATTCCTAAGAAACTCGTAAGAAATTCTGAGTAATCAAAATCTGATGAGTTTAAGAAGATTAAGAAGATTTCAGTACTGGCTCAAATTCTTAGTTTCTTATAAAAGATACGAGTATTCACTTGAAAAAATAACAACCATTCAAACCATAATTTTCAAAGATTTGACGCATATGCAGCATAGGGCTCAAATCTTTCAAATCTTAAAAAAGGTGGGTGTAAAATTCTATTTCATTTTGCTGTGAATTAAATGCCTTGAAAGGAATTTAGGGTACTTTGCTGTAAATCTGCCGTGGAAATTTTTTGATATCTTGTTTATTTTCAAAATGGCGGCATTTATTATATTTGAGGCTGTGACGTAATCAAATTTCTAAATCCTAAACCAGAAGAGCGACAGATTTCTGCTTGCCACCATATTGTAGACC
>REGM01000031.1:1527685-1580747 GCA_004194415.1 Aurelia aurita
TGTTGTTTCTTTGGTTATTGTTTAATGGAATTTGTATGTTGGAATTTTAAAATGAAATGAACTTGAACTTGAACTTAAACTACGTAGAAATATTTTTATAGCTAACAATTAAGGCTGCAACTGTAAAGCAGCAAGCTTCATAGAATGCCGGGAAACTACGAAGGAACGGAAGGCAGATTTTGTAACAATAGGATCTGTAGCTCTTGATTGACACGGCAGTACAATGCAGCTAGTGTTTGCAAACAAAGGAATTTCAACCTGTCTTAAATCAGGGATCCAACCTGCAGCAAGGTTGCCTAATTATAAACATTATATTTGACTATGTTCACACGATACCGGCACATTTCGAAAACGGCGAAAAATGTGACGCTACCAAAATTTTAGCTCCGTTTTCAAATTGTGCGGTTTTCAAATACTGCCAGCAAAAAATGTGCTGTTTTTGTGTGAACGAGAGGCCTATTCGCAACAATTTTATGCCGTTTGCAAAACGTGCCGGCATCGTGAAATTATCATTATATTAATAGAAGAATGCAACCAAGGTGTTTGAACTTTTGAATCACGCAAAGTGCCCCGCTGGGCAAGCGGCACCGACTAGATTAATGCGTCGTAGATGAGATTTGCTGCATACAAGTTGTACGCTTGGTGTCAATCATTTACCGTTACCAATGGCTAAGGTAAACAATGAATTCACAAACATGTATAAATGAACACCTCTAATGAAGAACGTTCTAGCTTGATTAACCAATGTGTTGATCTTTACGCAGAGAAAATGATTGTTCCATTCATTGGATACCCGCTAAGAGTTTTACATCTTGATTCATTTGAAATCCGTTGCCAAGGTCCCATGTAAATATGATATATGAAAGTACTGAATATGACAGGTTGTGAAACGGAGATAAGAGCAAATGAAGCTGTGAGATTGCTTCAGATACAAAGAACTGAGAAGAAGAGATAAAGTGTAATCATGGAAAGAAAATTTACAAGAAAGGTAAGCTTACTATCATTGGCTAATTTCAAATGAGAATTTTGATTAGTTTCCAGTTTGGCTCTTGGCTCTACTTTTATCAGTGCACCAAAAAATATTCTTCGCATTTCAAAATTCGTGCTAATTAGAGAAATCTCTATGGGTTTAAATGAATAAAATTTTGTTGGATAGCCGAAACGTTGAAGCATTCTCTAAGGATTTAATATAGAATTGCAGATTATTCCTACATTTTTCTGAGCACTGGATCTCTATCGCTCTATTTATAGGGTTCCATGTACAATTGAGGCTCTGGCTCTGGATGCCATGGTTCTCCAACTAGTTCTGTTCTCTGCCTTTCGTGCAAGCATGTTATACTTGTTCCCTGTCCAGATTTTAACATCTCCACACCACGTACGCCTAGGCCTTCCTCGTTTTCTTCCTTCTATTCGTCCTTCGAGTATGTGTTTCTGAAGCGCACTTGATCTCATTATGTGGCCCATGTATTGCATTTTTCTGAATTTAATCTCTGATAGCAATTTTCTCTTTTCATTTGCTCGTTCTAGGATTTCTTCATTTCCAATCCTATCTAGATATGAAACTTTCAACATCTAGCACTGGAAATATAGGAAAATTTGAATCTCAGATATGAACTAGATTTTGAAATGCTTGAAAAAAGGCACAATGCTTTGAACAATCATAAACCATTGAAGAATGCGCAAGTACATTTCGTCTCCCTTTGGAATTTTGACTAACAGCCTAGACAAAAACATAGGTATTTTTTTGACAAATCTGGCTACATCGCTGTTTGCTGCGGAGCTTTCTTTACCCTTTAACATTTTGCAGTTCCTTACAAAGTGTTTGAGGGCAGAAAAGGATTCCATCGAATAGGTGTGCAAGGACTCCGTTGCGGTTGCAGTCAAGCAAGCAGGTTTTTTTACAGTCAACAAAAACATAACAGTTATAACCCTATTCTGTGAATAGTTTAGCCTGGTTTCCATATGATCGTTCCTGTCGTTCCCGTTGCTGGTAAATTTTCAGCGACACGAACGACGCGAACGATAGGAGTGATGGAATGGTTTCGAATGGCGCTGGGATCGCTGACTTTTTGAAAAGTGGTTTCCATTAAAAACTTTCGATCGCTGGCAGTCGCTCGCGTCGCTGAGATAGAAATGTTTCTATCGCAGCGACAAGGTGTCGCTCGTGTCGCTACGATCGCTGGAAGAAAAAAATGATAGTTTCCATCAAATCTTTCGTGTCGCTACGGTCGCTGGTACGTTTTTTCAGCGACGGGAGCGACGGTAACGACACAAACGATCATATGGAAACCAGGCTTTATGTTCTCCTTGCTTCTTTTATACCCTATCAACACATATATAAAGTTAGTTTAACTGCATCAGTGTGAATGGGGGTATTAGTCGAAATTTTTTAAAGTTATTGTATTATAAATGTTTTCCTACCTACCTTCCCATAGACGATCAAGATTTGCAAAAAACGACCATGTGTAACTGCTGACAATCTTAGAGGTATGATGAATGCTTAAGCTTTGTACTAGAACATGTTTTATTCTACAGTTCGATTCGATCCGACGAGAATAAAACCAGCGATCTTCCGAATTAAGAATCGGTTATAATACTATTCGCGCATGAATTGCTTGAAACAGCATTAGGTATTCATTGTATTTTCTCTGTAAAAACTTTCAATCTTGGATATGCTTTATATTTTTCGAAAGTGCGGCATGAAGAAAATTAAAGGCATCATATAGCTTCAAAATCAGTTTATTTAAATAGGCAAAATTTTCAAGAAGACCATATAGTTCATGAAGGTCTTTAAGAGAGTGGCAAGCAAGCAAGTATATCACTTTCCTCAGCTACGATTTAACGGTTTCGTGACGTCATAACATCGAAACTAACAGGTATATAAAAAGTGCCGAAGAAGAGCATATTTCGTAACAATATCATTCGTTGATCTTGATTGATACACCGATAAGAAGCAGTCTTTGATATCTTGATTATTTTCAGAATTATTTTGTTTTTCTTCTTGGTGAAAGAATTTCTGAAAAGCTTTGAAAAAATTAAAATCGTTGTAAATCCTAAATTAATAGAGGAAGAACTGTACGATCTTCAACAAAATCATAATTTATAAAGATCTATAATATGGCGGTAAGCAGAAATCCGTAGCTTTTTTGGTTCATGATTCAGCAATTTGATGACGTCGCAACCGGAAAACTGCTTGAAAGATAGAAGAAGACGTTGTAATTCTGAAAATTATCAAGGTATCAAAGATTGCCAATGAACACTTGTAGCAAAGTACTTGAAGTTATTTTCAAGCCAATTAAATCAAATTAAAGCTGTATCAACCAATCGTGCAATGTTTTTTTAAAGATTTGATTCCTATGCTGTAATCACAGGGGGTCCAGGCGTGTCCCTTAGCGAGTACCCTAGTTTTTGTTTCTTTGGTTCCCTGCCATCCGGATTATGAAAAACAACACCTTTGTTATTCGATACAGATTCTCTCATCTTTGCAATGAGGGAACTCGCTAGGGAACACTCCTGGACCCCATAGCATAGCTTCCAAATGACCTATTTCTTCGAACTGAATGGATTGAAAGTAACGTTAGCTACTTTGTCATAGTTCTACCATTGGACTTTTCAGAAATCTTCAATACTCTGAGAATTAGAGGCTTTTTCTCATTTTTTACAAATTCAAGAAAAATTTTGAAAAAAAAACATAAAAACATCGTAATTTCTAAACTCTTTGAAGAAACATAGAATAATTTTCAAGAAAACCTTAGCTTATGAATGTCTACAATATGGTGTCAAGCACAAGTCTTTCACTCTTCTGAATTACGATTTANCAGGCGTGTCCCTTAGCGAGTACCCTAGTTTTTGTTTCTTTGGTTCCCTGCCATCCGGATTATGAAAAACAACACCTTTGTTATTCGATACAGATTCTCTCATCTTTGCAATGAGGGAACTCGCTAGGGAACACTCCTGGACCCCATAGCATAGCTTCCAAATGACCTATTTCTTCGAACTGAATGGATTGAAAGTAACGTTAGCTACTTTGTCATAGTTCTACCATTGGACTTTTCAGAAATCTTCAATACTCTGAGAATTAGAGGCTTTTTCTCATTTTTTACAAATTCAAGAAAAATTTTGAAAAAAAAACATAAAAACATCGTAATTTCTAAACTCTTTGAAGAAACATAGAATAATTTTCAAGAAAACCTTAGCTTATGAATGTCTACAATATGGTGTCAAGCACAAGTCTTTCACTCTTCTGAATTACGATTTAGCAATTTGATGACGTCACATCCTCAAAAGAGTTGAAATATAAAATACGCCGTAGTTTCGAAAAATATTGAATGTTTCTGTAAAGTCCAACGGTAGAATTATAGCAAAGTAGCTAAAGTTTCTTTCAAGCCATTCAGTTCAAAGAAATAGGCCATAGAATTTTACACCGACCTTTTTCAAAACTTTTAAAGATTTGGAACCTATGCTGGACCCCCTGTGCTGTAATGCTTTCTGTTCAGGTTCTGATCTTTGACAATATTACAATAATTGCTTCTGTTATTATTATTTTCAATTTTTTCATTTTCTAGAATTCAACGATGCATTCATTGCTAACGACTCTCACCGTAAAGGATATCTAACGAAAAAGGAAGTAACTAAGACAATGAGAAAAATAGGCTATAATCCAACTGACGCAGATTGTCAAAATATTGAACTGGAAATTGCTCATAAAAGTAAGTTTTACTTCCAATTCTTCGCATTTGTTATCAAATTCGACATGATTACATTACATAGGGTTAGGGTACTGGTTTATCATGCAGCGGGGTATATCAGACAGTTATATCTTTCAACATCCAGTATCACTATCTATCAGCCCTCAAATATTTAAAAAAACAAGCGCAAACTTTAGTGAAGCTTTCATGACCATTGCTTTTCCATTCTGCACCATTATCATTTTGATCGCTTTTTGCTTCTTTCAAATATGCTCAACGAAGTAGCTTTGGCTTAGGCCAAAGTCAATTTGCATCCATCTTCTCTTTGTCGCAGCATATTTTAATTAAAGGAGCAAGAAGCGATCGAAATGATAATGGTGCAGAATAGAAGAGCAATGGTCATGAAAACTTCACTTAAGTTTGCGTTTGTTTTCAAAACATTGGATTGGTTATCAATGCTATTTCCCGAAATACAGGGTGTACCAAAAAGTTGTTACTGGTTTGTACGGCTGCTGAGGAGGGGCTGTGTAGGAGCTATGATTTCAGCTGTCTTGTTTTGAAACTGGCCGATACTGTGCCATATAGGAAAGGCTTCAGCTTACAGTTTGAGACCTTGTTTGAGTAAATCATTATTTGCCGAAACAAGGTCTCAAACTCTCAAACCATCTTTGCTCAAAGTTGAAGCCTTTCCTGTACAGCAGTTTCGAAACGAGACAACTGAAATCAAAGCTCCTCCATAGCAGCCATTCAAAGGAGCACACGTTTTTTGGAGCACCCTGTCAGTATAAGGTACAAAAACTTCGGTAAAGTCATGCAATTTTATCATTTATTCCACAGAAAAAGGAAGAGTAGGATTTCAGCAATTTGTTGACTTCATCTCGACGCATTCAGATCCTGAACAAGAAGACCACGAGCTCATAGAGACATTTCGTGCATTTGACGTGAGAAACAAAGGTTTTGCTCCTTCAGCAGACATTCGCGAAATATTGTTGACTGTTATGGAAAAATGTTCAGATCAAGACAAAAAGCAAATTCTTAAAGTTTTCCATTTAGATGTTGATAGAGACGTTTCATTTGAAGGTAAGTTCGGTATCACTGCACTGTCACTTGCTGGGATTTCTGACCGATAACTATAGTCTGTCTCAAATTAGATGTCACGTGAAAATGCCCGCGAATAAAAACAATTGAAGTGTTTTGCATGAGTAATTTTGCGTTTTCGCAAAGCTCACGTGACATCTAATTTAAGACAGACTTTAGACTCACGAAATGTGGTCTGGTTTCCACTGCAACTATTACCTTACCACAATTTAGCTTATTGCAAAATGTTTGTCGCAAACTTTCGTGCAAACATTTGAAATTTGACCAATAGACAAATTCAGCTAACGTTTTTTATACCCACTACAGGTCAAATGACCATAAACTTGGGACATCATCTCTTTATCTGTTGATACAGTTACACACATCAAGATTTTCATGGAATGAATTTCTTAACTAGTAGGAAAAAATGCTTCCTCACGAGGACAATCATGTGATCTGAAGTTGGTGTAAACAGCGTTAGCTGAATTTTTCTATTCGACGTTGTTTTCGAGAAACAATTGCATCGATATATATTTAACGTATTTTCTAGCTATCTAAAGATAGGTCTACCTCAGTCTACCTATTTTAATATTATATGAGTAATAGAAATTACAGTTTTTTCCGCAATTCTACGATCCAAAGTTTGCTTTGCAAGCTTTTAAGACGGGCTATAGGACTCCTGATTTGTAACTTCCGTACATAGACTAGGCCAGTTAAAACATTTCTCCTTAACACCAACAAGGCCATAAATAAGACCACGTTTACACTGTACCGGTACAATCTTGATCCGTTAGAAAGTTGTTACGGTTCACGAGCGTTTACACGGCCTCAGAACAAAATTTTCTACAGATAGAAGGAACAAAAGTGTTACGGATTAGCGGGAAAAGTGTAAACGGGAGGCCGATCCATTACACTTCAGTTATGTATCCAAAGTTGTCCCGGTACATTTTACTTGGGTTCTTAAGCGTGGTCTAAGCTTTTGATTTTGGATTCTACCCCTCCCATCAAATTTGATTAGAATTACAATAAAACCTGCATAAAGAAACCTGTGATTTTTCTGTGACAGATTGAAATGGTTTTTATACATTTATAAAATGTTTCTTATACGTATATGGTGCCTAATTGGTAAAAAATCAGCCTGGAGGTTCTTAATCCGCAGTTTCTTCTTTTATGAGGGTTTTTAGGGTGTGTTTGATTGGTACCAATTTTTAAAATGGTAGACTTGGTAGACTCGGAATAGACGATTACGGAAAAGATGGCGTCGGGGGGCATTTGACCAAGATGCATTGCGTTTAATGATCGAATTTCTGTAGAATCACTGTTAATTCCATTATAGAACGCAATGCATCTTGGTCAAATGCCCCTGACGCCATCTTTTCCGTAATCGTCTATTCGCGTTTGATTGACCCCAAAATTCTGAAAACGGTAGGTTTGGTAGGTTTGGAAGGCCTTCTGAACCTTCTGCTCCAAAAGTCAGAAGGTTTGGCAGACTTTGGAGAGATTCTCATTTTCATTAGCAAAACCCTAGCTTTTATTAGCTTGCCTATTGAGGGAGCCTCTCCTTTAAGAAATTCCCCTGATCTCATCCAGCACTTCATACTTACCTTTTCAGTCTTCTTACATTTATCTTTAAATATCACTCTGTATTTTTGTAATGTTATATGTTGTATTTAATTTCAAATTTATTTTTTCTTAATTAGATAGGTGAGTATGTAGAGTTAGTGTATTAGATGAATTTTGAAAAATGAATGAAAAATGAATGAATGAGCCCTGGTGGTGAATCCGAAACCTGCTGTTTTGAAGATTTTTGTGTTTGATTGGGAAATACTGTATATTTCCGTATCTGTGAAGTCTACTGTTTTCAGAATTTGGTAGGTTTGGAATTACCAACCCTTAGTGTAGGCATTCGATCTAGTTTCGACAGACCGATGAACAAGCTTTAATCTTCATTGTTGGTAAGGCAACCTTTACCATAAGTGTTGTTCGCTCCAAATCATTTTGCAATTCTCCTTCTAATTTCAGAATTCAAGAAGATGATAGTTCCTTCGTTTGGACATCAAGAATCTCATCGATGACAAACTTAAAGAGCCACTGCTGACATAAGTGCTTTGCGCGCCTAGAAATACAAAGGAGGCAAACAGTAATGGCGACGAATATTTACGGATCGTTGTTTGTCATAACATGATCATCGCCAGACAATTCTTTCTTGCGTTCATTCTAAATTTTTAGCGTTGATTCAAAGAAATAAACATGTTTTCTGGCTTCTGGCCGCTTTGGCCTACCGAATTTCCTTTCACTCATAATTTTGTCATGCTAGGCCAAAAAATACTTTCAGACACCCAGAAAGTCAACGAAGAAATGCATTGTGGGATTGACACACGCGCAAAGGACACATGTCAGCAGTGGCTCTTTAAAACATTAGTGCAAATCCTTTAATTTCAGTTTGGTTGGAAATGCAAGACATGTTGCCACAACTGACAGAATCATGTGCAATTCTCTTGCAATCCTTGATATTCATATTTATTTATAATAAATTATCTTCAATTTTATCGCTTAGTAAAAACAATCACATGTATTGAGATGATTTCGAAAAATTTAATATCTAATTATCTATTAAGTTCATATTTCTTAGACCTGGCAAAGGAGCGAACTTTGTTCATCATAAAATTGAGATTTTTTTAAACAAGAAAAGGAAATTTTACCCTGGATTATCATCTACTCATACTGAGTATGCAATACAAGAAACAAGCGAAAAAATGCTTTGAATCACCTGAGCTAAATGGTGTGGTCCATAAATAGGACCAAGAAAAACCGACACACGCCATTGTTTCTCTAGCTTTGTTTTGTTAGTGCACGCGTCGAGATTATCAAATACAATAGGCTATTTCTAGATCTATAAGATCTCATCTTATATACCATTTTAAATAATTTTCTTCGGAACTAAAGGTTCCTATTATTAAGGTGAGCTGGGAGTTTGGCTTCCTATGAATAATTTCTTACCCCAGGTGACCCAAAAAAGAACCGAGAAAACTGGTTACACGTGATACATACATACATATTTTTATTTGTTCCAGCAGGTTAAGGGGTTGGCAGCACAGAGGCTGATGTGGACCTGCATCAGACATATAGACTATAGACATATAGACTAATCGATCGAAATTATTTAAACGTTGCTTTGCAGCTAAATGGCTTGGCTAGGTCACTATTAGTTTTTGCTATTTTTATCGACATAGCAAACTGGCCAAAATCAGAATTTAATAAAACCACGCAGATCTAGCTAGACCCGTTGTTGCTCTGCAGCTGATCGAAATCCATCCCATGTTTTTAATGAATTTCGATGGGCTTTAGATCTGTCTGCTTTTACTAAATCCTTATTTCCACAAGTTTGCGATGTGGATAGAAACAGCAAAAATAGTAAAGATATGTAGCCCAGCGATTTAGCTACATAACAATGCTTAAATCACTCATTTCGGCAAATTACTTTGATTTTTGTAACAGATTTTCTCAGTTCCCTTTTTTTGGGCCACCCGGTAAAATAATTCGTGTACATCAGAAAAGGGTTGCACTTCTCCAAATCGCAGCCATAGGGCTCAGAATCATTATTTAAGAAGAAAGCGCAATTTTTCTAATTCACGACAATGCTCGCCATTAATACAGGGAAACTCTGTGTACCTTTATAAATATAACTAATATTTATATTCAAGATAGTACGACATCTGTAGCCAAATAAAACTGCACTCTCTGGTTTCTCATTTAAACCTAAAGTTTATTGAACAATCTTTGCTCGAATGGCCGCGATTTTTTTCTTAGCTTATTTTTCATGTAAAGTGCTGACAATGATTGTTTTTATTGAGAATAGTTAGAAGATAAACGAAATTCTTGTTTTGAAGATATATATTTGACTATCCCGTATGATTATGATCATAGTATTACAATACATTATGTTACTATTTACAACTTGTGTATTACTTGTTTATTTTCTAACAGAACAATTGATTACAATTTTTAATAGTTTTCATATGATTGAGCTTTTTGGACCAGCCAGCATAATAATTTATGTCTTTTTGATAAACTTAAATACAGAATATGAGTTAAATCTTTAAGGAAAGGGTTTTCCCAATTTTTTCCCAGAACAGCACCGATAATTCGGTAAAATAACTGAAAATGATACCTATAATTCCGCAATCTTTTAAAAAGTACCCATAAAATGGCACGTCGCCTTAAATTAGGCGGAAACCATCTTTGTGATAGCTTTTCATCATGTTTAACAAATGCCTCTCATAGGAGTTAATTGGTATATTTTTCTTCAGGTCACCACACGAAGTGCTTTTAGGCCTGAAAATGTTTCAACAAAATTTGTTTTGTAACTCTTTACAGTGAAAAAGGTTTTGATGTTCCTCTCATATCATCTCGTATCTGAAGTAGGCCATCCATGTTATAATGTCCATTGAAGGGAATGTAAGCATATAAAAGTGACTCAAGCCACTTGCCCTCAGATTATAGTCTATCAGGTATCAATATTTCCTGTTGACGTAGATCAGTTACCCAAATATGGTTTGGCACGTGGTCGAGGCTATTTTCATCAAAGGCTTATATATGCGTAGATTCCCTTTAAATTATAAATGATTCCTTTAATGTGTCCAAACTGCATATCATTGGAAAGAAAATAAATGATACTTTCACGCAGTATGCATTACATAAATTCAAATCTTATTATATTTTGAAACTCGTTCAGTTAAAGTTGAGCTGAATTTTTTTGGGACGGTGCTGTGTATGGGACCGTCCGAATTGATCGGCTAAATTTCAGCACAGTGAAATCTCTTAAAAAGCAGCAAGTTGTGGAAAAACTGCCGATATAACCGCTTAAATACCGGAACTTGGATGATAATATATTTTGCCAACTTTATGCCGAAAATATGAAGTGCCGATGTTTCGAATAAATATCCAGAAGAATCGGATTCTTTTTGCCGATATTCGACTGAATTCGCTTGATAAAGAAATGATTTCCAATAACCGAATACTTAAATTGCAGATAAATTCACTTTCGGTACAATTCGGCTAAAACAACCGATCAATTCGGACGATCCCTAATTGTACCAGAACTATGTACCCCTAAATGATTCTTTCAAAGGTTCTTCATTTAGCCATTAAGCATTCCAGTTGGTTGTACATCAACCTGCCCTCTACGAAAAGTAGATCTCATAGCTTTGAGCATTCTTGGGCAGACAAATATGAAGAAAATTGGACTTGTAGCCATGTAGAACTGCATGATCAATGAGCTTAGATCTTTTGTCCAAATTGCAACAATACATGAAATTGACTCCATGGAATAACTGATCAACAGCAATACCCCTACAGTGAAAAAATGAATCAAAATAGCAAAATATTCAAGGACACCGAACAGGCACTTTTCAGAGGCAAAATTGCCACCTAAAAGGCAATTGACTATTCCGCAGTCGAATCCGAAGGCACTGTTCGCGTTGCATCTCGGGATCGCAAGGGAGTTTCCAACTCGCATTCAATTTCGAAACCCCCAGACGCAACGCGAACAGCGCCGTCGCATTTGACTGCGAAATGGTTCCGCGGAATGCGGAACATTAACAAAATTAGATCATTTTTAAGAGGTCAGGAGGGGCGATTGTCCCCTGCGCCCAACTCTCCGACGATCTTGGAAATGATGTTTCTAGAATACTGTTTCCAGAAATAAAAATGAAATGTCGTGATTACATTTGATGAAGCCAATTTTTTCCTTGGCTTAAGAGTTACCTTAAATGGCGATTAGAATGAAATTCTAATCGGAGTTAAAGCAACGAACATGCAGTTTCTTGTTTTATTACGCAACGAACATGCATTTTCTTATTCATCACATATTTATTTACGCCTCTGGCGATTTGATGTACCATGGGAAGTCTCTGGAGATTATTATCAACGTGTCGTAGATGGCCGTGCATGCGGCATGGTTTCTTCTGTGCAGTATAAAACAGAGTTCGATTTGAGAATTTAGCAATTTTGCACACTCATGCGGAGTGGTTGCAAATTGAATCTCCCACCCACCCGCCTCTTTCAATTTTTCATGTTGGATCTTCTTTCTTTTGCAGATGCATCGGGAAAGTTTTTTCTAGCATGGACGAGGGGACTGGTTTTGCGGGAAAAATGCAGGTTTTCCTTCCAACCCCACCTTCGGGAGGGTAATTTGCTTTTTCGGGAGATGGGCTAGTTCCCTCAAAAGCCCAACTTGCCCTAATGATGAGAAAATGCAACCTTGTGTTTGTCTGATGCTTGTGAAGAAAGATTTACGAAATAGGTTGTAAAATATCTGAAGGGCAGCAAGCCCCAGCAGCATTGGGCCTATTTATGGGAGTGTAGCTTTAAAGCCAATTTTCCACTTAGCGAATTTTTCACGCTAAGCAAATATATTCGCCGCGAAAAATTCTAAGTAGAAACAAATCGAACTCACATTTTTACTGAGGCAAAAACGGCTCGTGAATCAAATTTCAAATGCGCGTGCTTATACTCGACAAGATTCGCTTCACATAAAAAATTCTTCCAGCGGAAAACCGGTTTTAACTTGAAATCGCACTTAAAGCGTTTTTCTTGACGCTGAGCAAATGAAACTCACTTAAGTTTTCACAACAATCTCGTTTTGGCAGACGAGAGTTTGTGGGGCCTTTTCGCATCAGTGTTAAAGCCAATTTCCAGTCAGTGGAATTTTCCGGGCGGGCGGAAATTCGTTAGTTTACAACAGAAAATGCCGCTTTGCAATTGAATAGAAATTTAAGGTTGAATGATTTTTGATTGTGTAAAATTCCGCCCGCTCGGAAAATTCCACTGACTGGAAATCAGCCTTACCGTGAGAAGCGTAAGAAACCTCTTCAAGTGTGGAAACAAAAATTCAAAGAGCAGTTTAATTACCTGCAGTGACAGCACAGCAAAGATAGTACAAGACCTTGCAAAACATCGCTTTTGCTTCTTCGTAGACTCTCTCAACATCCATTTGATTTGAAGGGATTTCAGTGGATACGTCATCACCGGATACAAACTTCTCTACGGCCGTGTCTTGTAAAACATGAAGCATTGGAGGCTCTACTCCAGCAGTCATACTCTGGTTGTTTTTATGACTATCATCAAGACGTTCTGGCGCTGTATCATCGCTTTGTTTGACAACAAGAAATAGGCAGAAGTAGGCCAAAATAAAGCTTACAACAGCAACGATGCTATTTTGTGTCGTTGAGATCTTCGCCATTCTTGGAACTCCTGTAAAAAGCGTTGCATAGCCAACACCAGAAGCAATGAGCCATTTGAAGAGGATCCCACATTTGTAAAAAACAGAACACGTGTCATTGAGGCCTCGCGTTACTGCACGTTTGTCAAAAATTTGAAGTAACAGCATTGAGAGTAAGGAAAAGGTTGCAACAAATTGCGACCCAAACCAAAAGATGTGACAGAATTCAAATGCCAGCTTCGACGAGGGATACTTATCAATTGGGTTGATGTCATCTAACAGCAAGAGATGATGCCTGCAAGAAGACAGAGGTATTGATGTTCATTGTTTTCAAGGTAGATGTATCAAATTGACACGACAAAAATTAAATACGTATTGCTTTATCTAGACCTTTCCTTTCTACCCTGGTGTCCCAAAATGACCCTTTTTGAAAATTCACCAAAATTTAATTATGAAGCCGATCTTCTATTTTTTATTTTCGTAAGTTCTGCAGATGAAAATAGTTTCCGAGATATAGCTGATCTTGTGATTGGTTTAAAAATTAGCAAATTTAGCCCTTTTTAGAGCTGCATGGTTTTAAATTATGCTGCAAACAGCACTGATTAGTACAAAATTTATTTATTTGTGCATAATAAACCATGGGCGATAAGAAACGCGGTATTTAATTCCTAAAAAAATTTCTTCCTGTGTCCCTGTGCCCAATCACCCCTGTGTCCAATCCTCCCTGTGTCCCTATGCCCGTGAAGGTTGTCGTTGTTCAACAACGGTTGTTGTGCCTGGTTTTCCTTGTTTCCCTGTGTTCTGATTTAAGTGACAACAACAACCTTCACAGGCATAGGGACACAGCAAGAAATTTTTTTCAACAACAACCTTCACGGGCATAGGGACACAGCAAGAAAATTGTTTTTAGGAATTAAATACCGCGTTTCTTACCGCCCATGAATAAACTTCTAATTTGGTCATAAATGTCAGAAAGACACGCACTCTATCATTAAGGAGAATGAAAAATTCCAAACTTTTGGCTCTCAGGAAAGATTTACAATGTTGCCTAAAGAGCAACAAGAAAATTTTATGATATGCTTCATAATCGAGTTTTAGTGATTTTTAAAACGGGGGCTCTTTTTTGGGACGTCCAGTAGCTAAAGGGGCTCTTGTTAATCTGGTATAATCAATGCCATATAACAGCAAGAGATGATGCCTGCTGGAAGACCGAGGTATTGATGTTCATTGTCTTCAAGGTAGATGTATCAAATTGACACAGCAAAAATTAAATATGCATTGCTTTGTTATTTAATTGGGTGTCCTGTTCAAATTAATCTGGTAATCACCAAGCTCTTATCCAGCCATGGTCCTTTGCGGGCCCTGTTTTCTGAAAATGAAGATCGCAAAGGCTGCTGGTTGAATAAGAGCCTTTAAGCTTTTCAATGAAATAGAAGATTGGATGTTATTGATTTGCGTGTTGCCAAGGGCACGCAAATCTTTAAATTACCCTTGCGAGCAAACTCATACATTAGCGCGGATGGGTGAACATTTATAAACTTAAACAATAGGTAAACAATGGTGCATCGCAATAGACCTTTTCACGGAAAGAAAAGCATGCTGGGAAAATGGGGGAGATTTCGAGATTTCGACACCACGCAGCTTCGAATTTCGCAATGTTTTGCGAGGCTTATTTTCGCAACAAAACCTCTCTCCTAAGCACGAACTAAAATATTAGATATCTTGTGTGCATATAGATAAACTCCTCAGACTTCAGAGATTATGAAATTGAAATGCACTCTTGGATCTGCCTCCTTCCAATCTTTTTATATGACGAGAAAGAAACCCGGTGCAGTCTCGAAAATCGTAAAATCATGCTTAGGCCCTCGTGACCAAGCGCCACATATATGCTCATAATTTCACGATATATGCGGGAAATCAACTGAAATTCAAAATGAAAGCACCTCATTCGTCTCTGAAAATGGATATAAATTTACAAGCTGCTACCTAAACGCAAACCAGTACAGGGAGCTCAGACAGCTCAGATCGCAGGTCTTCCTTCCCGATAAAAAAATTCGAGCAAAGTGATCTTCGATCATCTGAGCTCAATTTTCTTACAAAACAAAAGAAGCCCTTTAATAGCCCATTTTTTCATTCACATATTGTTCACAGGTATATTTTCTACCATTTCTTCGATATTTCTAGCAACCACCAACTTTGAAACATTTTTTTGAGAGAAGAACTTTAGCTCCTAAATCCAAGTTCGGCCTATCCCCTGTTCCTGAGAGAGAAATTTTAGGCATCGTCTCTTCATTCATTCCTTATGTGCAATTTAAACAAAATATAAATCCATTATACCAATTTAGGGTCAAATTTTCCAGGGGTTCCATCCTCTTTAGTAAAGAAAGANCAGGTGACAGCGCCGTCGCAAAGACTTCGATATTCGATGCTAATCCTTTTGAAAAAACGCAAATAGTTGATGTCTTGCAGGGTTGTTGAGATAATCCGCTAGGTGTACGCACATAGGCTGACTACTTGTAAAGAACTTTGGAACATAATTCAAAATGTACCAAGCTTTAACAGCCGAGATCTTTTAATCCGAATGGATAATCCGAAAAAAGACGAAAAGTCTCCAAGAGTTTAAATAATCTTGCCGTGCGTTTTCAAAAAAATCCTTCACTCTCACTCTCACAATCCTTCACAATCGTGTCTCGGTGCAGAATTTTTAGAAACCTATTCGACGCCCTTTTTTCAAAAAATAAGTATAGCATGCCAAATGCCATGAAACCAGCTGCGAATTTTCCCCAGTGGCGTAACGCACGGTAGTTGAGGTTAGAGCAACTCCTAAGGACCCCCAAGCTGTGGGGGCTCCTTAAGGTTTTCAATAAAGTAATACAGTACTACTCCATTAACATAAAGAGCAACCTGTTGATGTGCACTGAAAACTTTAGGGCCACAAAGGGGCCTTGAGCCTTGAAATGAATTGAAAAACGCGATCATTGCAAGTTTAGTTTATCAAGAAACGCTGTATATTGCAAATTTATTAAAGAAGTTTAGTTATATTCAAGGAACATATCAATATTTAGTTAATGAGAAGATTTGGCAAAAAAGAGCCGTTTCTGTACGATGTTGAAGCTGTATTTTCATAAATTTCCTTTCGTCGATCGCAATCCTTTTCTCCATTCAACTATGAATTTTCTACGAAAGATGCATTTTCCGGCAATGTAAAAGGCGTGGTCCGAAAAATGTTCCCGGAAATGAATTCCCGGTCGAGTAGTTCGGCTCGCTTCGCTCGCATTCAATATCACCCCAATTCGTTTTTCGTGCCGACAGACGTGTATATAAAGCCTTCATAATTATCCTCCACTATGAAGGTTTTCCTGTACAAGGCTTGCAAATGATTTTTTGATAAAAACTGGTCAACTCGCCAATATAATAACGCCCTTAAGGCTGATTTCCAGTCAGTGGAAATTTCCGAGCAGGCGGACTTTTAAACAATCAAAAGTCATTTAACCTTAAATTTCTATTCAATTGCGAAGCGACATTTTCTGTCGTAAACAAAAGAATTTCCGCCCGCTCGGAAAATTCCACTGACTGGAAACTGGGCTTTACAGAGACCACAAATTACGACGCAAAAGTCAATGGATTCTTTGCTGAGAGATAAACACTATTATAAGTTAATAAAACCCTTACGAGGAAGCATAAAATAATTAGTTATAATACCAACCTACAATACTAAAACAAAAGTCAAAATTACACGCAGATGAGTAACTACAGTAAAAATTATACTCTACTTGAAAATTGTCTTCCAAATCGGCAAATATAACTAAACGTTCGCAAACGAGTTACTTACATTTCGAAAAACCAATTTTTGGTATTTTGAAAATTTTTATTCATCTCTAAACACAGTAACCCAGCCGGGGGGGGGGGGCACTAGACCCATAAATGTATGGGGGTGTGCCGCTGGGCTAAAGAGATTTTTAGCCTGTGCGGGAGCAATCTTTTCAAACTGATTACCCTGTCTGGGAGCAAATCGGCATGAAAAAAATTGCCAAATTCCCAATTAAAATCCTGTAAAAGAGCAAGTATTTGAAAATTGTTTACCCTTTCGGGAGCGCCATTGAGAAAATGGATACCCTGTTTGGGAGCAAAATAGCTGAAACGATACCCTGTTCAGCGGCACATTCCCGGTACCAAAAATAGTTAAGTGCCCCCCCCCCCACCGTAACACAGTCAGACAAGGCTGCTTTTCAGGGGGCCGAGAATATCCGTCAGCTATCCGTTTAGAATGTTTCTTTGGAACAATTAAAGCAGCATCAATTAACATCTTGGGCTAATTAAATTCATAAATTAGGACTATCTTTTCAGCCATTTATGTGCGTAGGTTTTTCCGTAGGTGATAGCGCATGGTAAAGTCAATGCTGTGGAGGTCGTGGAGCGGAATTCATATTTGGAGAGTCTTCCGGATAAAACTGAATTCGCACTTGAGGAAAATTTGAGGCGCAATGCGGCGCGGTACGATAAAGTTCAATTACAGCAAATCCCCGCGTATAAGAACCTACTTTTTTGAGAGCCAGGCTGATTAGGTTCTTATTTTAAAGGTACATCTGTTCATTTCAGGGTATAAAGGTTCTTATTCGAAGGTCCCCTTGCGTAAACCACTTAGGGGTAATCACCAAGAGATTTTCAGCCCTCTTATTTGTTTTTGCAATGTTATTAAGCACCTAATAACTAATTCTAACCTTACGAATAGCAGAGGAGGAGGTTCAGATTTTAGCAGCCGACTGGGACAAAAGAGAACTTAATAAGGACAATAAAAAAATTGACTTTATTACCCTTGTCATAAGAACATATTTTTCCATCAAACTGAAACAGGTTCTTAATTACGAGGTGCGTAATTTAGGAAAAAACGCCTGTAGGTTCGTATTTTTGTAGGTTCTTATAGGCGGGGATTTACTGTAATCAAACTTTGTCGCATTGATGCGCTTCATTGTTATCCTGAGTGCGTCAACAACGACGCTTCAAGTGTGGATTCAGTATAAGGCTGGCAATTTATGACGCACAGGGCTTGTGTTGGCAGAGCTGAGCCTTATTTGAGGCAGCGGCGATAAAAGCATGTGCGGTGTGAATTCAGCTGAAGGCAGAAAATGTGTGAAGAATTCATCGAGGTTTTTCAGCATTTTGCAGGTTTCTGGAACCGACTTCTTAAAAACAATAATTATTTCCGACTATAAGATCTGATTTCTACAGGAAGAACTTGGGTCAATTCAGTAAGGTAAAACATTCATCATTTAAAATTTATCAAAGACTGAAGACTTGGTAGACTTTAAAATATGGATCGCTTTACCCAATCGGTACTTATAACATCCTAATCATATGGCTAATACTTCACAGCCCAAATTAACGAAGAAATACAAATCTACAACAACAACAACAACAACAACAACAACAACAACAACAACAGCAACAACAACAACAACAACAGCAAAAACAACAGCAAAAGAAAATTCAACCTTCATATGCCTAAATTATTTTACAAGACATAGACGAACATTGTATAAAGTCAAATCCAAGACGAAATAAAAGCTTATATTGTTCCATTTAAAGAGAACACTAATACTAATAAAACAAAAGTCGTTAAAAATGTGCATGCATGTTAAAGTCGACTAGAATAATTTCAAAACGTAACCTATAAAATACGAAATGTTAAAATAGTTTAAATTGATAGGCGCTCTAAGAATCATACTTCATTAGTAGGATACTCAAAAGCAGATACCTTAGAGCTGTTCTTAGATACGTTCGCTTATTCATTCAAGCGTTTACAGGGGCTCCGTCTCCAAATTTCGGTCGAAACGGCGATTTTGCAGTGTTCTGATAACAGACTTTCACCTATTTTTTAAATGAAAGCGTTTATTTTGAAGATAAATCCTTGTACTTCACAGAGGAACAAACCAAACATTTATATCTTTTACGATTGCTCGGACATAAGTGGATTTTTAATGGTCACTTTTTTGTGGCCTGGGTGAAGCCATCAAACAAACAATGGAAACGTGCCTAAAACAATGGTGTTTATAGATTTGTTTACACTTTGGCGACGGAGCCCCTTCATGTCTGTAGAATCACTTTCTACAATGTGGCATATATCGGGTGTACCAAACAAATATTCCGTATTTGAACAGCTACAGAAAAACAATGACCGTCTCGTTTTGAACGACTCTAATGGCAATCTTTCACTACTCTCAGTCATTCTAATGGCAGTCTTTCACTTAAAGGATACCTTGGATGTAAATAATTTTGTCCAAATTTTGTCCAATTAAAAGACTACATAAGATGGATTTTCCGAAAACATTCAGCTCGAGAAACCCTCGAAGGCCAATCTAGCAAAAAAGGTATGTTCCATGTTTTACATCGTAGGTGTGAAGAGCATACAAAAGCTTGTCAGTTTTATATATTGGTACTAAAACTCAGCAATGTGCAAAATGCAGACCACTGGACCTTGTCTTAGGGAGCAAATGTTTACTGAAAACATCAAGAAAAACCATNAGGAGGTGATACAATGGACCAGCAATTTGATGCAAACTTGGCAAGTCAAGATGAACAAAGAGATGCAAAGAAGGTTCGTATCAACTAGAATTACATGAAGATGAAATTACACACAAATTAAAGGAGCTCTGTCTCGCAGGTGATTGGTTTAGAGAACAAAGCTTAGACAAAGGAAAGGAGCTAGAGCCCAGACTCTTTGACTTTTTCGCATGATAAAAATGCAGTTCAATTCGTGAAATGATCTCTTTCCAATTGTTTTCTGTTAATCCTGCCATAGAAATTTTTAATCCCCTCTTACAATCTCAGCCAATTATGATCGAGACAGATGTCCTTTAATGAAGAACTGCCATAGAGAACTTGTAGTTTCGCTGTTTTGAAAATATACGCCAAGAAAGAGAAATCAACTTTTAATAAAAGTTGCTTCCACATAAAGAAACTGGTCCGTTACAAAGGTAGGGACATAATTTCACCAAATATTAAAGAAGGTAAATATCTAACGACCCCCTCGCATCCAACATTCAATAAACCGCATTACTGGTTACTAGACCATGATCTAAGGAGTCACATTACCTGCCACAAATAGAAAGTGAACTACTTTTTTTAAAGGCGCACACGGATGGGTCACATGCAAAATCCGAATTTACCTGTTGCGTGCAAATTCAATTCAATTAGGCACATGAAACAGAAGCAAAGCTGTGGTGGAAGCGGTGATCAAGATGGCAGTAAACAAGACGCAACGGAGACAAAAAAACCATCAGCCATCATAGACATTTTAGTCAAATCTTCTATCATCCAACTGAACCAAATACTAAGTGTCTTTAAAGGACAAATCCCGGGGTTGGTATGATTGATGATAAAACAAAAGATTATACTGTTGTGAATGGTGTATCGAACTGTTCTCCACAATTTTTCGTCAGTTCTCTGTGAAATTATGTATTCAAATAAGCAACCAGTGCGTAGTGACGTCATTACGCACAAAATTTGGTGCCTTCTGATGTCACATTCAACGCGAACGAGGTTGCCCTGTTGTTTTCTTGTCTCTGAATCGTGGCTAGTCTCTTTATCGTGTACTCATGGAAAAAATGGCCACTAATGGCGACGATATTTGGCCTACATTATCAAAAATATTTAACGAATTGACACCTGTTACGTCTTACGAACGTCAAAATGTGGAAAAAAGTTGGCATGCCCATCACGAGAGCAAGCAAAAAGAATGGGAAAATACTTCGAGATTTAATCACGTGACCCATCCGTGTGCGTCTTCAACGTTCAACCCTAGCTTGAAAGATAGTTGCAATTCATAAAGAGTCAATGTGACCTAATTCAACTGGTTTCCTCCAGTATCTTTATCAATATTTCAAATTACTAGTGATAATTAGAGGAAACTGACTCCGCCGTCTGGAGTCGGGGGTGAAACTCGAATCGACTTCTCATATCTCTGCCATCTTTCATCATCACTTTCATGAGTTAAATAACGTCGGCCAACCACGTCTTCTAAACTTCGAAGCTCTAGCCATGTCGGGTAGTCCTGATTGAAAGAACAAAAAACAATTAGAATTCATATGCACATTAAAACCCAAATTTTTCGGTGTAAAAAAGTTTCCGCAAAAAATTTCTGCCCAAACATTTAATCTGTTGGTCGCTGAGAATTTGTTATGGCGAAATACTTGGAATGCTGCAATCATTTTTAATTGATAAAAGTGCCACCCTACAGGACCCAAGGAAATAGAGGTTTTTCTGCAACTAAGCCAAATTTTTTTGAAAGCCTTCTATACAGTAGGACTATCATTTAGAATAAAAATTCATTTTCCTTTAAGAGCAAACAGCCATCATTTTTCAAAGGTATTTTGTAGCTTATGCTCCAAAAAGTAAAACAGTTAGGTAAATTGAATTTCTATTTCTATATCTATTTTACTGCGAGTGAGTTTGCTCTGTCTAATTTTCGTGTACCTGTGTTCTGTACCAATTGTGTTCTTGGTTGTGACGTGACGTTCGAGCTTATCGGTGATCTCGGTAACAGTTAATTTGGCCTTTAAAGACCAAATATTTGAATACTGACAAATTCCTGTCAAATCATATAAAAAATACATGTTTCCAAAACAGCTCGAGAATAGGCCTTTTAGCTATGCTACAAAAGAGTCTGGATCGAGCGAGGTTTTATACATTTTATTCGAAAGGTTTGGTTGAGCGGCGTTGTAGCTTCTATCACTATTGTTCACATTCGAAAATTCGTTAGATTGCTGATAGAAAACATAAAAATTTTAAACATAAAATTTGTATACATTTTATACAAAAATGAATAAAAATATTGCTTGATCCAGACTCGTTTATAGAAAAGCAAAAAGGTCTATTGTAATTTCACGCCTTAAATTTCGTTCAGCCAGCACTGGGTGGACTACTCCCATTAATAGCCACTCATTTCGTCTGAGTAAAAATAAAATGGGCACGCAAATGAAGGGGAGAAGATAATAAAATCATCTATTAAAGACCTTGGGCTCCCCATGATCCTTTGCACGCGCGTGAACAATCAAAACATCATACTGACTGCAAGCAACGTAATTTAAACACACAATAGTGGGAACATGAATAGCTACACATAACAAAGCTCTCCTTCGCCTATTTTTAGGAATACATCTTTTTGATTTCAAAGGCGACGGCATAACAACGTTCATTGCAAGATTGAAAAGATAAAGAAGCCTCTCGATTGCTAGGCCAAATCATTTTCATATAGCATGACAGTCACTGTGAGACGGCAAAGGATGATGGGGAGTCTTTAACAAGATTCAACATATAAGTAGATTTGGGAACGAACCTGCATCCATACGTGGAAGAGAGCCTGTTGACATGCCAATCGCTTTGTGATTTTAACTTGCAGCAATTTGTTTATAAGATCAATAGCTGCAGAAAAATAAAACAAACATCATTTATGTGGAAGAATACAACGTAATATAACCTACCAGGTGACACATATTAAACTAGGGTGATGTGGGGTAAATTGGGTCAGAGTAAGAGAAACTGGATACAGTAAAAACCCGCGTATAATAACCTACAATTTTGCAAGTCAGCCTGGGTTCTTAAATAATGAATACGATGGATTGGTTCTTATAAAATGGTAGTCTAATTGGACAATTTCAGCCTGCAGGTTCTTAATCCACTAGGTTCTTATATGCGGGGTTTTACTGTAATTGAAAGATTCATGGATTTCACTGTCATTGGTCATTGTGCTCTGATGATGAAAATCAGTTTCTATCTATCATAAACAAAGACAATTTAATGGATGGAAAAAGCTGCAAGTTTACAACCACAGACACTTTGCCTCAAGTTTAGAAGCAAAAACCAAACAACCCATTTTTTCCCATTCCAACCTGCACGAGCTAAATCTACCCCAGCATACTGACATCAAAAGTTATCTAAAAGAAAAATGCATCTGCAGTTCAGTCAAAATTTACGACAGCAAACCTCAAACCTACAATCCCGGCCAAAACTCATGAGACACTTTGCTTTTTGGGTGAAATTCCGAGTTAAGACCCCCCGCCCCCCCCCCATTGCAATGTTGGAAGATGATGGAAATGTCATAGATGAGTTCACAACTATGTGTTCTTCAATAAAATCAACATTACAATGGGGGGAGGGGGGTCTTTGGCAGTGCAATGTAGTAGTTTGCAAGCAGGAAAGGTATCTTTCGACACGAAATGCATTGTCTCAACGAGTTTTGTCCGGGATTGTAGCTGCCACATAGAAAGTGCTGTAATTTTGAAAATAATGAAAATATCAAAAATGCTAACGGTGGAATTCAGTAAAGATATCAAAAGTGATTTTCGAGCTCATTCGAAATGACAATATGTTAATCCTTCACAAAATCATTTTCAAGATTTTATGTCTATGCTAGGTACATAAACACCAATAGCCGATAGCGCTAAAGATGGCGGACAGGAATTTTTTTCCATGATGCTTTGCGTCGCATTGAACTTCGATTGATCTGACTGGTTGATTTCTGCAACACTCCAAAGGATCTTGGTAAAAAATTTCTCCACGCCATCTTGGTGTGGTGTTGTGTTGTGACGCAGTGGTGTAATCCTTTGACTTTGCAGCCAGAACAGTCAGGTGGACAGGGTTCGATCCCAGGTAAAAACCCACCATTTTGAGCGTCATGACAAGGGGTCGCGAACTCGATTAGGTCTTCTCTACTTCTGTGATCCCAGCGCTTGGCGCTAAAAGACGCAACTTCACCTTCACCTTTAGAGCAATCGTCTATTCAGGTCCTTAGTTATTTCCGATCAAGAAGGAGCAATAGTAAACGTATATTACCTTCTGCCGAAACTTCAGCCCATGGGTTAGGAGGATACATAAAAGCTGCATTCTTGATTTGGTCCGCAATTTCTTCTTCTTCGTTGAATGGGAACGTGCCACTAAGACTGTTTGAAAAGAAGATATAAAAGCATTGTTAGCTTATTCTGAGACTAATTGCGTTATAGGGGAATTTATCTCTTCCTGCAAGACAGAAGTAAACGGCTCGTAAAAAACTAAAAAAAAACCAGGAGTCGACAGCCTTATCCCAATACAGTTTTAAGGTATAGTTTACCATCAATAGCTTAATATCCTGCTGAGGCTCGATAGCATAGGAATCAAATCTTTAAAAATATTGCACTATTGGTTAATGTATCCTTCGTTGATTTAAATTGATGAAAGGAACTTCAGGTACTTGTCTATAAGTGTTCATTGGCAATCTTTGACATCTTGATTATTTTCAGAATTACAGAGTCTTCTGTGCTTCAAACGGCTTTCCGGTTGTGACGTCATCAAATTGTTAACTCATAAACCAGAAAAGCTACGGATTTCTGCTTACAGCCATATTATACAGGGTGGCCCAAAAAAATTGTGCCCCATTTGCCTGCAGATTGTGACGAAACAGAAAAAGATCCTCGCCAAACCTGTGGATGATGTTGCTCTTCAGATGTTCAAATAAAATTTGCTACCATCCCCGTAAAAATCCGTTGAAAAATGATGGAGCTATGATCTTCAGAAGACCAAATTTGTCTGATGACTGAAACCAGCGGTCGGCCATTTTGTCTTACTATTTTGCAGCGATAAACAGCTTCATGGCTGAACTGAAACAGCCCCCAATTTCATAGCTCTCGCAAAAATGTCAATGAACTCCTTGATGATTATTTAGATTTTTGCGAGAGTTATGGCATTGGAAAATTCTGTTTGGGTTCATCAATGAAGCTGTTTATCGCTGCAAAATAGTAAGACAAAATGGTCGACCGCTGGTTTCAGTCATCAGACAAATTTGGTCTTCTGAAGATCATAGCTCCATCATTTTTCAACGGATTTTTACGGGAATGGTAGCAAACTTTAATTTAACATCTGAAGAGCAAGATCATCCAACAATTTAGCAAGAATCTTTTTCCATTTCGTCACAATCTTCAGATAAATGGGGCACAATTTTTTTGGGACACCCTGTAGACCTTCAGTAACTATTGTTTTCTTGAAGATTGTGCCGTTTTTCTCTATCAATTTAGGATTTACACAATTTTAATGCTTTTCAAAGTTTTTCGTGAATTCTTTCAATAAGAAGAATGACGCAATAATTTTGAAAATAATCCAGATATCAAAGATTGCCAATGAAGACTTATAGCGAAGTAGCTGAAGTTCCTTTTAAGGCATTAAATCAAATAAAATATGCATCAACCTATCGTGCAATATTTTTAAAGATTTGATTCCTAGCTAGGCTCGATAAACTCAACTTTTGCATGAAGTAACAAGATGATGAAATTATATTTTACCACTTGGAAAGCCGTCCAAGCCTCCAGATAAAAATCTGTCCGAAGTACAAAATATAAAAAATCATAAATCCTAATTCCAATTCAACTTAAAAGTATTTTTCGTTCCAATAACCAATGAATACGTTTGATTCAAATGCAAAAATTCTTACGGCAACGCTAGAATATATCAAGCCCACCAAGGCCTTCAAACGTTTTGAATAAATCGGTAATGAAAGCTTGTAGAATTTCTCCTCTCCTGTAATATTTTCTTTCTCGTTTATTTGTAAAAGTGTGTTAACTAAGTTTCTGTGTTAATTGTACATTGCCACAGGGTTGGGGGTTGCTATGTATTTCCATGCTCCTTGTGGTATCGTCTTCTAACTTTATGTATGTTTCTGTAAATTTTTATGAGAAAATATATCAAAAAATTGCGTATGGTTGTATTATCTACCTACCTCGTTCATTACATTTGAATTTAAAACATCTAATTGCTGACAAATTGCGAAAATAAACTGAAAGCTAATCTAAATCGAAAGAAATTCACCTGACATATATGATAACTCCAACGGACCACATATCTAATGATCGATTATACTTCTTGTTGCTGAGAACCTCTGGGGCTAAATAAGCCGGCGTACCAACAACTGAACGTCTAAATGATTCTCTTCCTATGATGCGTGCGAATCCAAAGTCACATAATTTGATCTGAAAGAAGTGAAAAAGAATATATCGGGTATCCCAAAAACAGATTTGGTCAGGCCTAGTGATGAGCATTTAGCTTGAAGCAATCCGAAATCACTTTTAAAACGTTCCTCGACAATTTACTTGAACATAAATACGTTGTTTGCTGATATTCGTGCTTCGAGATTTAAAATATTAATATTGAAAGCTCAAATTTGCCTCCACCTCCAAACCAGAGCTTTGGCGTTTTGGCCAACACAAATTCTTGAAGCACTGCGAATACGTCAACAACAGAACTGATAGAATTTGAAACAAGATAAGGAAAACTAAAACTGCAAAATAAATCAGTTTACATTAAATGTAACACTAATCATCAAGGGAGCTCGGTAGCAAAGTTCATTCATGCCTTTGATGATATATGTAACGTCTATTACATATATTAGAATTCGTCTGCTGTGCGGTTTCTAATTCTTCTCATTTTGTCTTAAATTTTACCAAGTATATGTTCGACCTATTCGTTGTGCTTCAAGAACTTATTCAGGCCAAAAACTTCACAGCTCTGGTTTGGAGGTGGAGGCTATTCCTCAGGGCTATTCCAGGGAAATGTGAGGGCCATTACATGAAGGATGGCCGTGGAACTTTCTTGCCGATAGTAACAGCTGGTTAAGGCTTATACCAAAATTGCTTTTCCAGGATTTCAAAAACTAGCTGTTCCTTTCTGATTCACAAGGTATGATGTAAAGTGATGCATTTGATCACACTTTAATCTCTAGAGGATCTGGCACATGCTTACCTGTGGGAATTTACTTTTTGATAAATTTTCTGCTATTAACACATTTTCAGGTTTCAAATCACAATGAACTATATTCTGACTGTGAAGATATTTCAATGCCACCAGAATCTGGAAACAACAAAAAAGGAAATTATTATGCAGCGCAATAAAATGCAATATTTTCAAAGAGCATTGTAAAAATTCATTTTTAATTTCATTTCTAATTTCTTAAAAACGGTAGCCCCGTCAGCCGATAAAGATTGATTTTCAGGGGGCTATAAAAACATATTGCAATTACATAATCATAAATTGCATCATCTAATTGCATAAATTTTATCTTACAAAAAATGAAAGAAAAAATACAAATGAAAATAACCTAAGAAGGAGTCAAACCATAGATATTCTCTTCCTAAATTCATCAAGAGAGGGTGCAGTGCAAGTTTGACATCCTGATTAAGACTGTTCCAAATCTTTGGATCCCGGAAAGAAATGGCATTTGTCCTCTACTAGATTTCATTAAAGGAATTTATACGTCCGTTCCTGTGTTTCGCAGGGTCTTTTTGTTACGACATCAGTTTTTGATGAACAGGCTGGATAGATATCGCGGTGAAAGACTATTGGTACCGGGATACCTATCCAGCCTGTTGATCAACAATAAATTTAAATGAATACTTCAGACTTCAAATATGAGACATAACCTTTCCTTAAAGGGAATGGAAGCATATATCAGGCACTTATAAATTGAGTTCCGCAATTTTGTGGCGCGACGGCGCGATTAGCACCTCGACAAACTTTTCAATATGGCTGCTCAAAGAACCCGATAGACTTTGACGATTCTGAAGCCATAGCTCATATCATGCTCAGTGCCTTGTTTGCACGAGTTAATTGAGAATTGAGATGAGCAAGAGAAGAACAACAGGTCATTTAGTTTCACTTACTTCTCAATCGTATGAGTTATTTGTTTTGCCATCAATGATGCAATCAATCCAGTATTTAATTAGGCCCGGCTGCTGTGTTGAATGCTCATTGCTTATCAGTAAAACTTTGTTGTTTTACGATGAGTCCCTTGTCGCAAGCTACCTTTAGGCCCAATGAGATGTGCATTGTTTATCTCCATTACGGTCCATNATGGCTGCTCAAAGAACCCGATAGACTTTGACGATTCTGAAGCCATAGCTCATATCATGCTCAGTGCCTTGTTTGCACGAGTTAATTGAGAATTGAGATGAGCAAGAGAAGAACAACAGGTCATTTAGTTTCACTTACTTCTCAATCGTATGAGTTATTTGTTTTGCCATCAATGATGCAATCAATCCAGTATTTAATTAGGCCCGGCTGCTGTGTTGAATGCTCATTGCTTATCAGTAAAACTTTGTTGTTTTACGATGAGTCCCTTGTCGCAAGCTACCTTTAGGCCCAATGAGATGTGCATTGTTTATCTCCATTACGGTCCATTTCAGCCTTTCGTGAACGCTGCGATTTCTTCAGGACATTCATTTCTCAACTACTAGCTTTGCTTCATCGCCGTAACCAATAAACAGGGAATAATTCTTTCCAAGTCTTTTCCGTTTTCGCCCCTTGGCAGGTGGAGCAACAACTTCCACCGCCATTACTGATCGCGCGTTACGGGCTGCAGTGAAAGTGATCACGTTAAATGGTAGATAGCTGCTTGTGATTGGTTAAAATTTGATTGACAGTTGAAGCCTTGTGGCTCGGAGCCACTGATATATGCTTCTATTCCCTTTAATAGGAGCATTTTCACAGGAAGCAAATTAAACAACAACAAAAATCAATTCAATTAAATTATATCAATTTCTTTCCTGTGATGTTAGTTTCTGCAATTAAATTTAATTTCACAAACGATTGATTTCAAGGCTACACCGATACTGGCAATCTGTTAATGTAATCCAAATACAGGGTGAGTCAGAAAAATGTTACGAGATTTGCTGAAAAGGTATGCTAATATCATATCTCACCTGATGAATTAAAAACTTGGTTTCTTTCTCTGTAATTCGACCTCTAGGACTATTCAGTATCATTTCCAACATGTCTCCCTTCATCTTTTCCATAACAACAAAGATCTAAGAAAATGAAAATTAAGCGAGATGATGATAATGCTGAAATGTCTTTATATCAAAATCCAAAAGTTTCGGACGGTACAAGTTTCGGACAAATTGTTGTCCAAATTACTTTCAAAGGGTCCGAAAGTTTTTTGACTAAATTTTTTGCCAGCGATACTTCTACTTGAACCATTCCGTGCCGATTTTTGGCTAAAATTATGTTAATGCTACTCTCGCGTCCAGAATAAACCTCTCCCCCCGCTTATTAATGCTTTGAAAAATATATCCCCCAGGACATCCTCATTCCAGACTCATCCTCATTCCTAGGTTATTAATTTTGAGCTTCTTGAAATGCGAAACATGTGAAATCATCTTTCCAGAAATGCGACTCGAATTTTTTATTTTTTATAGTTTCTATGACTTTTAAGTTGTTTTTACAGTCAAACTAACTTGTGCGTCTCTTTCCATTACAGAACTGCAGATAGAAGTTCCCACCCACCCCGTCTATTCCAGACGTTTATTCCAGACGCTTATTCCAGACGTTTATTCCAGATTTTTATTCCAGACGTTTATTCCAGACGTTTATTTCACCCACCCCGTTTATCATGCTCCCGGAAACTTTCCACCCACCCCGTTTATTCCAGCCCCCCCCGTCTATTCCAGACTCGAGAGTATGCAAATATAGCCCAAGACTTGATCAATAAACTTTGATCATGTGCAAGATTTGATCAATAAGTTGCAAAAAAGGAAATTGTTTCTGATGTTTCTAAAAAGTTTCCAAAACTTTTTGTCTGAAGCTTTTTGTTCGAAACTTTTCCGTCCGAAATATTTGGATGTTAATGTAGTTCTGGTTGCCTCATTAAAGACCCTCTGCCAACCATGTGGCTTTGCATGCCGTTGCTGTCCCAGAATGCACTGCAAATGGACTTTTCAATTATCTGAAAGTCTCTGATGCTAGGCCTGTGTTGTGCTGTTTTCTCATGCGCAGCACGCAAAGCCTCATGGTTAGCGGAGGGTCTTTAAGTGGCCATGCTAATTTCACCTTTAATAAATCATGTCAAATTTCTTTAGAAAAATAAAGATATGCTAAGAGAGGTTCACTATAGTACTATAGTACACTATAGTACTATAAAATACTGAAAAATAACGATACACTAAGAGAGATACACTATAGTACTATAGTACACTATAGTACTATAGTACACTATAGTACTATGATCTTGAAGGATCATAGTAGTGCACAGAATGCACTGATTCCAGTGTTGATTGAATATGCATCAAAATAAGAAATGAAGGAACATACCCGTTCTGAGGTTTCGAACATCCATTCTAAAGTCACAACAGCTTCTTGTGTTATGTTCTACGATAAAAAATATATCATTACTTTTGCAGACCGAGGCAAATTTCTTCGATCAACTTTCGTCGATAAATTTATAAAAAATATTTTTGTTAAACAGAAAGACAATTTGATCCCTACAAAGAATAATACCCTGGAGCAAGAAAATGGCGACAACAAAGGCCAACCAAGAGATGGCCCGTGTGAGGGATGCTGGTTGAAACAGACCCTTTAAGTGGAGTCGACCATAACATTCTGCTAATTTCATATTGGATACCGATGTTCTTTGTTCTAAAACTCACATTTGTTTCTAGAAATGTTGTTCTGAGACGTTAGCCTCGATTTTAAACACTACCGAAAAATCCATACATCTTTAGCTTAGAGAAACCAAAAATATAGCAAACTCATTTCAAAAGTTCTTACAATAATATGAGGCCAACTTAAACCTAGATTACAATAGGGCAACAAAGCAACAACAACGTCAAGGAGAGACCTGCATAATACGATCTATAATCCCTTCAGTTTACATAACGAGACCCCTTCCATAATGTTTTCATTCTTCACACATAAAAAGCACTACACCAACTTCTGCAGACCCAAAGTTCTTGCAAACGTCGATATGTACACGCCTCTTCTTTCCCACCCCCTTCCCACCCCGAAAAGATCTCTAGCAAATAAATTTGGTTTCACTCCCATTCGCAATGCTCTCCTAAAACTGATAAAAGGGATATCGACTCACTTGCAATATCGTGACTTCATTCTTGAGAGCTCTTTCTTCTTTCGTAGGAAATCGTAATTTATCTATGACTTTAACAGCAACATCTCTGCCTGTTTTTCGATGAACACCTCCGTAAACAACGCCAAATTGCCCTGAGCCAAGAATTTCATCAGGGAATAATTGATAAACTTCGCTGAAATCCTGAAATGACAGAATTAGATTTCGAAATAAGATCAGCAATTAACTGGGTTAATAAAATGCTCCCTCTAACCGAACGATTATTTAACGACTTCCTCCTCCATTTTGTTTGAATATCAAAGTAAGAATGCACGCGAACGCGAAATAATTTTCTTCAACACAGCTCTGAGACTGTTACACAAATTTCGGCCGTGGTCCAACTCTACTATTACGACAGTCAACATCTACACATTGAAGGTGTTGTGGCGCAGTGGTGTAATCCTCTGACTTTGCAGCCATAACAGTCAGGCGGACAGGGTTCGATCCCAGGTAGAGCCCCACCATTTGAGCGTCATGACAAGGGGTCGCGGACTCGATTAGGTCTTCTCTACTTCTGCGATCCCAGCGCTTGGCACTAAAAACGCAACTTCACCTTCACCTTCACCTTCACAAATAAGAACCACTACTTTTGATAACCTTTTGGAAATACTTTGGAACAAAAGTTTATAAATTTTGGTCAAGGTTTTAAACTAGAAAGAAAATGTTACAAAGTGCTAAATGCACAATGCATGCCATTTAAATGGCTTCTGCATAGCGTAGGACCTCTTGCTTGCAGATGTCCGTAAATTCTTGACCCTTTCTCTAGGCAGATCTCAAAGTGATCGTTCTCATATATATGCTGGTTTTTACTGCATCTTAGACCATAATCAAGCTGCCAAAAATCACCTGCAAACCAACCTTGGCGACACTTCCTGGGATAATGAATGATGCTGACTACTTTGCGCCACAACAATTGTTTTTGATGGAGTTTACCATTGCGTCATAAAACCATGTTCTGTTACTGCTTGCCGTACACGCCAAAAAAATCAGATTATTATGCTGAAAAATAAAGCAGGCAACTTACATGTGCTTGCTCTTGACTGTTCATTTCCTTGTCGCTCTCCTTTATCGACTCATTTTTATCTTTTTGCTCTGAAAGAAAATATCCTACTACCAATAGTTCACTTCTCAAGATATACAGTAAATCCCCGCATATAAGAACCTACAAAAATAAGAACCTACAGCATGTTTTTCCTAAATTATGCACCTCGTAACTAAGAACCTGTTTCAGTTTGATGAACAAATATGTTCCTATTACAAGGGTATTAAAGTTGATTTTTTGATCATCCTTGTTAAGTTAATTTTTGTCCCAGTTGGCTGTTAAAATCTGAACCTCCTCCCCTGCCATTTGTAAGCTTAGCATTAGTTATTAGGTCCTTAATAACATTGCCAAAACAAATAGTATGGTTGAAAATCTCTTATAATAACTCCTAAAAGGCTTAGACAAGGGTCCATTCGAATAAGAACCTTTATATCCTGAAATTGATCTAAGTACCTTTGAAATAAAAATCTAATTCAGCCTGGCTCTCAAAAAAATTAGGTTCTTATATGCGGGGATTTACTGTAGCTTTTTGGCAAAATATGAGATACTTCTTTAAATACTGTTGCTCAAAATATGGTTTTCATGCTGATATTCGTCATCTCTGCCCCACAAGAATAAAATAACGATCCTTTATTAAATGTATTTGGTCCTTGAAGCAAATGCACAAAAAGAAAATGTAAAGATCGGTAACATTCATCACATTTTGCTGAATTTTCACAATGTTTCACTTTTTGTTGGGTTACCGGTACACAATATGAGTCAATACGGGCAGCCTGGACTTGCAAAAGTCGTCTTTGAAGAAAGAAAGGACGACGTGTTCCGAATTACTCCTGACTAATTGTTCATGGTACGTGTGTGAGCTGGCTTATTGTAATTTGCGAAAATTTTCGTTTCATGCGAAAAATGCGAAAATTCGCAAAATACAAAACAGTTATCTGAAATTGTAAAATGCGAAAATTCTTAAATTTGTGCTATGTTCTCAAAATGAACTTGTCTTTTTCATCAGCGAGTTTCTTTCTCGTCAATAATCAACAAATGGGCCAAGATTACCAAGGATTACGAGGACCATGTTGCAACCACGTTGTGTTGTCTAGCTTTGCTGCTGCTAGGCCCCAAATGGCCTAAACCTGTTCTGATCGAGATCTAAAACATAATCAATCCTTCCAAATAGGCACAACAAAAAGGCTTTGCCAGTATTAATCGCATTTAAAGCCAAATCCACGCTCAATATCAACTTTAACATGTTGTCGTTCGGTAACCTACCTNAAATATGGTTTTCATGCTGATATTCGTCATCTCTGCCCCACAAGAATAAAATAACGATCCTTTATTAAATGTATTTGGTCCTTGAAGCAAATGCACAAAAAGAAAATGTAAAGATCGGTAACATTCATCACATTTTGCTGAATTTTCACAATGTTTCACTTTTTGTTGGGTTACCGGTACACAATATGAGTCAATACGGGCAGCCTGGACTTGCAAAAGTCGTCTTTGAAGAAAGAAAGGACGACGTGTTCCGAATTACTCCTGACTAATTGTTCATGGTACGTGTGTGAGCTGGCTTATTGTAATTTGCGAAAATTTTCGTTTCATGCGAAAAATGCGAAAATTCGCAAAATACAAAACAGTTATCTGAAATTGTAAAATGCGAAAATTCTTAAATTTGTGCTATGTTCTCAAAATGAACTTGTCTTTTTCATCAGCGAGTTTCTTTCTCGTCAATAATCAACAAATGGGCCAAGATTACCAAGGATTACGAGGACCATGTTGCAACCACGTTGTGTTGTCTAGCTTTGCTGCTGCTAGGCCCCAAATGGCCTAAACCTGTTCTGATCGAGATCTAAAACATAATCAATCCTTCCAAATAGGCACAACAAAAAGGCTTTGCCAGTATTAATCGCATTTAAAGCCAAATCCACGCTCAATATCAACTTTAACATGTTGTCGTTCGGTAACCTACCTCATTGATTACTTCATTTGCGCCCACAAGGATGCAAAGGTAATTTTTTTCCGCAAATTAAAAAATGCGTTGAACTTTTTTGTAATTAAAGTCCACAAACAGACATATGGTTAATATCGCTTACAGTGTAACTTACGTGTAGACGACCTTCCTTTTGACCCACCGACAACACCACCTGCGGCAGCATTTGCTTCTGATCTCATTGCAATCGGCTGCAATGCATTTTTAACGATCTCTGCCCATGATAAACCAATTCTAATTCCTTTACCACTCTCAGATTCAGCGGGGATGATGCTTCCCTTCTCGTCAAACTCTTCACGCTCACCACAATAATAAATACATTGGGTGGTTTTCAGTGCAAAAACATAAGCACCACCCTTTTCTGGTTTGCCTGAATGATCAGTGTTGGTTTCAATTGCCAATACTTCTTGTAGAGGTATATCCTATCAAAAAGACGTCATAGAATTTACAACAACAAAAACAGAAATATAATTCTCAATAAGTAAAGTCTCATATTTATGTCTCCTCAAGAGAGTGGCGTTTCTATTTTCTTACCTGCAAAATTTCGAAATTTCCCTTTTTGCACCTCTTCACAGTGAGTATAGATAGACAACCTAAACTGCATCATATTTGGACAAACAGTTTGTGAAGCTTTAGTTGAAACGCAGCCTTCAGTGACCAATTCCTTATTTAAGGTCTTATTTCCTAGAAATTGTGTCTTTTGCTTGAAAACAAAATTACGAGTAAATAAGGTCCTCACGTAACTAAAAATATTTGAGGCGCTTCAAGATTGCTCTAAATGATGACGAAAACTTTTGTCACTGGTGATAAGAAGTTGTAAGCATTGCTAATTGCCATTTTTACCGTTAAACAATTTCACAACGAAAAAAACAAAATCTTCATTTGCTACAAAAATTGCTAATATATACCCTACCTACCGGGTGAGTAAAAAAAGTTTAAAAGTTCGGCGGGCTGTGGAATAAAAAGTACGTTGCAGATTTCATTACTAAAACGTTAACCTATTAGTCAAAGGCTAACTTAGATGTGAAAATTTAGTTAGGTAAAATCACTCATCTTCTGGGGCCAGAAAATAATAAAATGCTGGTAAGGGGTTTGTATGGGAAAGCCACATTTGAATCTGGTCCATGATTTACATGCTATTGAAAAATAAATTCTATTTCTGAAACTGACAATTGTATTGAATTTAAATGGCATGTAAATCATGGATCAGAATCGAACGTCGGATTCTCGTTCCCATACAAACCCCTTAACAAGCATTTTGCTTATTTCTGGGTCTAAAAAAATGAATGATTTTACCAAAGAACATTTTTACTTCCAAGTAAGCCTTTGACTAATAGATTCACTTTTTAGTTTTGAACATTGGCAACATACCTTTTATTCCACAACCCGTCAAACGTTTTAACTTTTCTTGAGTCACCCGGTAGACGAATTTTAAATCATATTATCTCGAGCAATATTTACCTTGTAATAATTTCGTCCTGTGTCTGCTTGAAACATAGTGACATGCTTTGTATCAAGACGCCAGTAATGTTTCCGCCTCTACAAAAGAGCCAAAGCAAACAAAATTAAACGCAACCACTTCAGCAGTATCAAATTACACGTGATTGAAAAATGCTGCCCCAATAAATTAAAGTATGTTTCAAAACAGATCTGAAGTTTCTCACATAACTAACACGAAATTTAAATGGAAAACTTCACTGAGATAAAAATATTTTCCACAACAATCATTCGATACTCTGTTTGGCGCAATAAAATACCTCCCAATTTTGAAGGTCTCAAGTAGGGTAAATTCCCCGTTTTTTAACTCAGTCATTTTTTTAGAAATGTAACAGAGAGTTATACGAATATCGGCATATCAACGATTGATGTTTCTATGTGCCTAAAATCAATTTTATACCTTCAATATAGGTAATGTTGTCAAAATTCGAAAAATCGTAGAAAATCCAATTTATCAGCTTTTCAACTTTCGAAACACTTTTAGAATAGGGTATCTTTTCTGATGTCGATTAACACCAAATTCGTTGAAGTTATACGTAGGAGATTTGAATGGCGTCTAATTACATCTATGTATTATACTCAGCATAGGTTTCAAATCTTTAAACGTTGATTGTAAAAATGGTTAAAATTACGGTAAACAACCTATAGCTCCTTTCACCCCATTCATTAAAAATAAACAATAAAAATCCAAAGGTCAGAAGCCGACTCTATTATACTCGCACTGTCATCTCGATCGATATAATGAATCATCCAGCCTTGTTCTAATACTGTCGATGATCTCAGCTGATTAGTAACAGATCATGATTCCATTAAATCTAAATAATATACTTTAATTTTACTCACACTACTATCTCGATCGGTATAATGAATCACCCAGCCTTGTTTTAATACTTTCGATGATCTCAACTGATTTAGTAACAGATCATGATTCCATTAAATCTAAATAATATACTTTAATTTTACTCACACTACTATCTCGATCGGTATAATGAATCATCCAGCCTTGTTTTAATACTTTCGATGATCTCCGTTTCTGATGTTTCACAGACACAACGATTCTCTGCAATGGGATATTATTGCTCATCGTTTCCTCTAAGGGTTGGTTGTTTTTTATTTTTGGGGTGTCGCTGTTATCCAAGAGGACCTCATCGTCGTCTTGTTGGTCGAGATCTTCCGGTAAGTCGTTCAGTTCTATATCAGACTGACCGTCGCTTGTGCTATCATCCGGAGCAGAATCAGCTATAAAGAATCACAAGAAAGATACGATGAGTCAAAAAGGTTTCAGCTTTTTGCAACTTCCTTTATACGGTGATGAGAGTCTGTCTTACGAGATAAACAGATCAATTCTAACTTTGACGATTACGTATATTTTTAAGACAGAACATTTCAATTAAATATGATTCGTATTTCCCTAAAAAGGCATCCACTTCCCTCCCTTCCTATTTGTATATCAACGGTTTGTTTTCTTTTTGTAGAATCGTCATTTGTCTCGTTTTGCATTGTACTTATTGGAATATTTAATGTATTTGTAGAATGTAATTTGTTACTTGCTTGCATCTGTTTAGTGTAATGGCCGCGGGGTAGATATGAACTTTAGTGCTCCCCGTTGGTATCGTATTTGTATTGTTAATGTTTGTAATATTTTATGAGTATAAAAAAAGGGGGTGTAGAAATGTAACAGGTGAGTCAGAAAACTATTTAGATGTTTGAAAGCATGTAGCTTTTGGGTAGCTAACACGTAAACCCAGAAATTCTTAGAAAATTTTACTTTGACAAAATCAGTCGTATCGCTCTTAGTCTATGGGCTGAAGATGCTTTTCGGTACCACTTGGCGGAAATAACAATGGTGGTGATTTTTATCAAGTATATGATCCTGCTATGCAGAATCTCCATATCCTTGAAAACAGACCTAAAATCTTTGATCAAATTTGAAAACAATTTACCCCCACGGCTGTCATAAACAAACTCTAGCTGTCTATTAGACTGATTACAGAGTCGTAGTTATCGCTATTGATAGACTGATGGACGCTCAAACTAGAATGAGCGGTCTCGGTTTGGCGCAAGTCTCGTTTTGATGAGCGATTACTGGGGTTCATCGTAATAAGTATAGCTGTCCATCTCATTGCTCAAATTTTTTAACGAGTAGTTGAAGAGGCTGCTGCACAATCGTGTACACTTGGGACTGTCATTCAGCCTTTGTCGTCTATTGTCGATTACCCTGAAATTGGACTGCTGGTATATTCGATCAAGAATTTTAGGCACATTTTCAAGGATGTTGAGATGAAGTATTTCGATCAAATCGCTTGTAATTTGAGAAGGATATGACCGATTTTGGCAAACTGCACACGTCCCCTGAGTTGATACGTTAGCGATACAAGTATTCTTAGTTCATAGGAATCTAATAAATGGTTTGATAGGTACAGGCTTTCAAACACCAAAACATTTTTCTGACTCACACGGTACAATAATGCATGATCCACTAATTCCAGCCATACATACATCACTTAATAGTGGAATGACTAATTTAGCTGTGAAAATTAGTCTCTTAAATGGGTCACACTGCTTTGACAAGTATGTCTCGTGAAGGATACTTGCGAAATCGGTATGATCGCTTTAAAAGGAATTTAATTTTACATCTTGTAACTAAAAAAACATTTCCTTATTTCATTTTATAACTTAAAGTTATTCTTTACATTATAACATGATGCATGGATAGATGACATTGATGTGATAAAGTTATCCTGCAAATCGGGTTGAGTAATGGGACCTTTTACTATACACAAACAATGTTCTTGTATGCGTGTTGCACAATATTACATTAAAACAAACAAATACAGTATAAATAATTGTACTTGAATAGAGTTTTGTTTTGTACGACGTTTCGGGCATAAACCCATTATCAAGTGATATTATTATTATTAGTACCTTTTACTATAGTCTGTCTCAAATTAGATGTCACGTGAGATTTGTGATAACGCAAAATTACTCATCCAAAACACTTCAATTGTTGTTTTTCGCGGGCATTTTTACGTGACATCAAATTTGAGACAGACTTTAAATACTTTCGTCTGACAGAGGTCACAACAACAAATCGTCAGAAGAAACGAGAATAAAAACAGTTCACTGATTTAAAATTAGCAAAACAGATATCCCACTTAAGTTATCGTATGGATAATGGAAAAAAACATGAAACTGTTCAAAACCTATCCAATCTAACATATCTGAGATTTCTTTAGATGTATTGCACAATTTTTAACAACAACAACTTATACTCAGTAGGATGATCAGTTACAGGTGAGACACAGGCACATGGTGAGAGACATTATGTGGTGCCACAAGAACTAGCTTTAGATTTGCGGGCAAAATGTCTAAATGATGCGATGCTAAGGTAAGTCACCGAAGCAGTATGTATCAATGAATTCAGTTACAGGTGATTTTTCCAATTGGACGATAATGAATAACTTTCAACTACCAAAAAATCAACGAAATCTGGGAGTACGCCAATATATCAAAACCTTGAAATAACTTAGGTTTATTATAGGTTAACATTGAAAAAAATTAGGGCTAGGGTTAGTTTTGGGGCTAGGGGAAGGGTTAGGTTCAGGGATAGCGTTCGGTTTAGGCTCAGGGCCAAGGTTAGGGATTTCAAGATTTGATTTATTGGCGTCAGTGCTGGAAAAAACTCTGGCTTCCTGCGAAGCTGCATCAATGTTTCACAATTTCCTGCCTATTTCACTGGTGTGGATGAGGAAGTAATTGTCTCATGTTCCCTCTCACCTGACTTCAATTTTCCTTCACTGACATTTTCTTCAACTCTTCTGTTGCAAACTCCTTTCCTTTCCTTCGTGTCCTTCACTCTCCTCCCTTTCCTTGTTTCTCTCATTTTCATAGTGATACAGATTTATTTCCTTCTAAAGTCCGAACCTTCCTGCGAGATTTCTTCGCACCTTCGCGTATATTTTTCAGCACTGATTGGCGTATTACCCGAAATCTGGAATACTTACTTCTGGAAACTGACGAAATTTCTCCTAAACAATTCCTCGGTGAGCGTTCAAAACATCTTTTATGACAATTGAATTTGCAATCTGAAAATGTAGAAAATTCGTAATTAAAATTTTCAAGGCTTACGCCTAAGGTGGATCTGCACTTAAGTTGGCTCACTACTAAAAAATAAATTCATGGACCAGCAATAAGGTGGCTCACTACTAATTAAAAATAATTCCAAACACATAAACAATGGGTTAAGGTGGCTTTCTATTGATAAAATTCAACACTGATAGACATATGGTGTCCTATCACTCATGGTAGGTGATGAAGTTTTCCTGAGTCACTCAGTTGATTTGTCGTTTCATCATTTTGGCCATTATCAAATTAATGAATAACATTAGATATATATTTGATCTTATCCCTATCAAAGAAGGAATTTTTGTTTGTTCAACTGGAAATATCTTCCCTAGAAGGAAAAATATCCACCTATATTTCCCTACCTTCCGCGAAATACCCTGTTATTTCCCGCAGCTTCCCGGGAAATATCCTGTCATTTCCCGGAATATCTAAATTTGCATTTTTAAGATCTATTCTAGCCTAAACCTGTTGCTAGTAGGTATAAACACAATATTTATTCAGACACAGGGAAAACAGGTGGATATTCATCCCTTGTGAGGGTGTATACACCCCTTGGGAAATGGAATGGAGAATGTTTCCGGAGCCGTTCAGCAAGCGAAGCGAGTAGACGAGGGGATTCAGACTATGCCCTGAAAGCCTATGGGATATACCAACTGAGATTTTTCCACTCGACCTACAATACGAGGCACTGTAAAGATCTCTAGATCTCTAGATATAAGACTGAATTTGCAAAAAAGGCTTTCACTACGCAGCTCTCAAGATATGGAATGACACACCTGCCGAAATTCGTGAGCTACCAACACTGAATCGTTTTAAAAAAGAACTTAAATACACCTAAAGAGCTAGACTCTCAAACACAACTCCCTGGAAGATCAGCAATGGTCAGGTTTTATAGGGCTGTAGGTTTATATTCTTCAAATTTGTATCGTTGTAAGTAGTTGTTATATATTTTAATTTGCTGAAGGGCTAATTTGTGTATAAAGAATATTAAATGAAAAAAAATTAAAAATGAAAAACCCATCTTCTTCTCCTAGGCTGCATTTTGAACAACAGCCATTAACTCTAAAAAGTTTCTAAACAATATGCGAGAAACAGGATATATTCTCAGTTGCTTCCACTTGTGAAAAGAAACAGCTTTATTTCTGATTCACAACCGCTTAGTTGTTTACTATTCATTGACAATCAAGAGAACAAATCTCTCAGAAAAACAAAAATGGGGATGCACTACATTAAAACACAAATTCTGCTTCAACAGGAATTTTTGCTCAAGCATTCCCAGGGGACTCTCCAATAACAACCGGTATATTACATTTATCTCTTTGTTCTGTAAGGGAAAATTTATGTTTTAACATATTTTAACTATATAAAGGACACAGTTTTATTTCCAAGCACATCCACTGTGGCCTTTGGCATTAACTCTAGATGTTTTAGGAGTAGTATACTCTGGAACAGCATACCTGATGTGATAAAGAGCAGCGAAACGGTCCCTTCCTTTTGCAAAAAAATCAAAACATGGGGTGGGGAAGGATGCAATTGTAAATTATGCTATTGATTGTAAAATATTATGGTTTGCTGTATAAAATATGTATATAAGTTGGTTTTTATTAGCTCACTCTTCTAAAGAGTACGACCTATCAGTAGTTACCGTACCAACTGTAAATAAGAAGTCTATTATTATTATTATTATTATTATTATTATTATTATTATTATTATTATTATTATTATTATTATTATTATTATTATTATTATTATTATTATTATTATTATTATTATTATTATTATTATTATTATTATTATTATTATTTAATTATTATTATTATCTGTGATTCTTATCAGGATAATATGGGTACTTTGGTTAGGTACTAATTTGGGTTTAAAGTTTTCCAGACATCACCTTTACTTCATTTTGCAGAACACAGTAAAATCCTCCTCCTTACCTCAGCCTATTGTTGACCCTAAATTTAACTACTGTTCTTATTGTTCTTGCAAAACTTCGGTTTTTTAGTTTCTTATAAAGTAAGTAGGTTTCTTTCAAGCGGGACTTTACTGTAATTGAACATCTCGAACTTGCCATTTCGCATCATACACTATTAATGTAGAGGAGAGGAATCCCCCCATCATACACTATCAATGCAGAGGAGAGGAATCCCCATATTCCTTCCTACTTGCTGGCAAGGCTGCCAGAATTGGCCGCACTCTCCTCACTCAGTCCTTTTCTCCAAATTGCGAAATGGTCTATTTGCAGAACATAGGGCTCAAATCTTTCAAATCTTTAAAAAGGTGGGTGTAAAATTCTATTACATTTTTCTTTGAATTAAATGGCTTGAAAGGAACTTAGGGTACTTTGCTGTAAATCTGCCGTGGAAATCTTTTGATATATTGTTTATTTTCAAAATGGCGGCATTTATAAGTTTTTTGAAAGAATTCATAGAAAATTTTGGAAAAAATTAAAATCGTCGTAAATCCTAAATCAATACAGGAAAAATGATACAATCTTCAAGAAAACCATAGTTTATGAAGGTCTACAATATGGTCGCAAGCAGAAATCTGTCGCTCTTCTGGTTTAGGACTTAGAAATTTGATGACGTCACAGCCTCAAATATAATAAATGCTGCCATTTTGAAAATAATCAAGTTATCAAAATATTTCCACGACAAATTTACAGCAGAGTACCCTAAGTTCTTTTCAAGCCAATTAATGCAAAGAAAAATGTTAAAGAATTTTACACCCACCTTTTTAAAGATTTGAGCCCTATGCTTATTTGCAGTTGTCTGATTGCAATCTCTGTTCCACGACACATGTTTTGCTTTTTTTTTATTGCTTTATCTTAAGTAGGCTTGTAAGATTTCTAGCTACATTGCTGCTAATTTAGGCCTACTATGCATGCCGCATCCAGGTATGGGACCCAAAGTTTAACGTCCCTTCCGAAGGACGGCGAAGTGAGTTGCTTGGCGAGGCATCTGGAAGGTCACCCATTCGGATTTTGACCTCACGCGACCAAGCTTAACTTCGATTACCTAACTGAAACTGTAGCAGCCGCTCGGCCACTCACCCCACAGTTAAAACCATTAGCTTACTCGCAGCTAAAACCATACTCTAGTAGATTTTAATGCTCTGAAAGGATAGAGATACATTGTTCGGAAGGTGAAATATGTGAATAATAAAACTAACCTTTACATTGGTATCCTTGCCTGAAAAGGCCTTTCAACTACAAAACAAAATTATTTTTGAACAAGATTATCTTGGAATTTTTACGGATAATAAACATAATTTCTGTGATAATTAAATTAAAACGACAGGATTAAAATACATTAAACGTTATCACAGAAATAATCACAGAAATTTATGCTTATTTGCTAAAACTATTGCCACACGTCCTTTCAAGATTTTATTACATTAAAATGTTTACGGTCTTACGTTTATGAGCATTCTATACTCAAATAAAATTCAAAATAAAACGAAGCAAATAGATGGTATTTATCTATCTTTGCCTTTTCTGAAAAAATTTGGAAAATCTCTTTACCATCTACCGTATTTCCTCTAATAAACGCCTCTGGCCTTTATTAAATTTTGAAGGAATTTGTGGCGGCTTTTATTAGAGGGAGGCGTTTATTAGAGGCTAGGCGTTTATTGGAGTTAATACGTACGCGTGAAGTATCATTCCAACAAAAAAAAATACGAACAATTGAAATACTTACCAATTTTCTACAAACATTGCATACAGTCGGTCTCTTGTATGAATGAATAACAAAAGTGTGGGGGATTTCGAGCTTGTTGACCAGCTTATCAATAGCGACCGGTCTTCCACACGTCCAAGTCATTCTACGTGCCCCAAGAGATGGTGATGGGCTTGATCCCGTTGATGAAGTTTCCGATAATGCCGTGTAATAAGTCTCGCCGGATGCAGTTGATGTGACACTGGACGCATCTGAATATTTGCGAGGTAATGACAAAGTCGATTTATTTGTGTCACTGCGAAGCCGCGATTCATTACAGTTGTTCGGTATCTTCATTGCGCATCTTTTGTGAAAATTACCACCGCACCCTAAAAAGGAAAAAATAGATCATAATTTTGAATTTTGACTCAGTAGTAGCGCGCTTGGCTACCAATCTGAAGGTTGGTGGTTCAAGTCCCCGCCCTGTAAAAACCTGCTACTTAGAGTGAGGAGAGTCGCCAACTCTCTCTAATTCCAGGTTAAAGGAATCCTGAGGTGTGGTAACATCGAGAGGAATAACAAGGACACTGCTTCGATAAGCTTAGCTTCTCAGTGTTCTAAGACTACCTTCAGATGCTAGGTAGAAATGTAGAAAAAAAGGAAGGACGTTCGAATACAGTTATCACAACATAATCAGTATGCATCGGCAGCGAATTTTGATTGGTTGACAAATTGGTAACCCCCACGCACAAATGAGCCTATCAGAAAGCATAGAATCGTGAAACGAGAACAAGTAAACAAATCATATTTTGCAACAAGAAATGGCAGTTCTATGGCCAAAATTGTTGGTCTCCATAAATTTATGAGTACTTTAGGGATGAACATTTTATAGGATGAGTTTTTGTTCTTCGCATTTTATCCTCCGCATCTCCAAGTTGTTAATAATGATTTCAAACATAATGTAAGCTCTAAGGCAAAACATTTGTGGCAGTTGGCTGTCAAAAAAGAGAGGTTCATTTTGGCGCACGCGATGCTCTGAAAACCTCGACAAACTTCCTTACGACGCCGGAAAGATGCTGGTACACGGCCTTATTAAATTGCTCTGGCTATAAATGTTCTTGGAGCAAAGACAACGAACACACCCCTTCAATTATAGCACATATCGTGGTAGTCTTTAGGAACCAGATGTCCCAAAAAAGTTCGCAGATTTAAACAGCTGCAGAAAAAGAAAGACCAACTCGTTTTTGAGCGATTTAAACAGCAGCGGTCTGCTTAAAAGCTAACTTGGATCTGAATAATTTTTCGATTTTTCTCTGATTCGATTTTTGATAAGGCACCTAAAATTTGGATTTTCCGAATATCAAGCTTAAAGTTCCCGAAACCTTCGAAAAGCGTCAAATCGAGCATTAAAGGTGTGTTCTGTGTTTTTACACCATAGATGCAAAGAGCAAAGAAAATCTTGTCGATTTCAAAACGTTATAATTGAGACCAAGCAATGTATAATACGGACCATTGGATCCTTCCTTTGATAGACTACTTTTGTTGAAACAATTCCTGGAAAATTGGATGTTATACAGCATAGGTGTCAAATCTTCGCAAAACTTGAAAAATTAATACTATAATATTACTGTCCTTTACTTCGAATGAATTGCTCTAAGGGGACTTTAGGGAATTTGCCGTAATCCCAGACAGAGCCTTTTGAAATCATCATAATTTTCAGAATTATAGCGCTTTTTATATCTCTGCTAGTTTTGAAGTTGTGACGTCATCAAATTGCTAAATCGTAAACGATAAAAGATACGGACTTTCCCTTACTACCATGCTGCAGACCTTCAAAACTGAGGTTTTCTTGTATTGATTATATTGATTTTTCTCACTCAGTCTACAATTTAGGGTGCTTTTAACCCTATTTTAGTTTGGGGGATTTGCCCCCTAGTACATTTTTTCTGATAACTTGGTAAGGAGAAAGAATTTACCACTAAAACGTTTTGACTTTTAGCGGCTACCTATTGTGCAACTTCTTGCTAAATTTCATTCAAATATTTTGACAAATGTGGGGGAGGGAGATGATTTCCTAGGACTGACCCTGTCACAATCGCAAATTCGCTAAGAAAATTTCTAAACTGCAATCTTATGCAAATTTCTTATGCAAGAGAATGCTATTTGATGTAGTCTATCATAAATGCTACGTTTGGATAGAAATTGCGCCCCAAATAAGATTCTATCGCATTTTCCTGATTATGCCACTTTTGTTGACAACACAAAGGAAAATGCTGATGTAAGCAATATTGATTGCTAATTTTAGATCATTTTTAAATTTAAAAAAAGTTAATGCCTAGAGCTATTAGCAGACCAAATTGGGTTGCTCCACCTACCATCAGTCAATATTTAGGTAGGGGACTTTTTGCCCCCCCCCCCACACAAAATAGTACATATCAGATAGCCCAACCACTATATGGTTAATGTTTGTCAAATATTTTGATACTTCCATCCGTATAAAAACGCTGTAATTCGAAAGTAAATATGATAGCACTCTCTCTGGAACTATGGCAAGTTACCAACAGTTCCCTTGAAGCAATACATTGCTAGATACCCTCCAACCTCTGCATAACAGGGCTCGTTCAATAATAGAAAATGCACGCATAAGTACGAATGGTCATCTAATTGGCTAAGTGTTCAAAACTTTATTCGATTTGATCGTTCTGTGATGGCATATAAGATTTTGAACAAGTTGAGCCCGCAAAGTATATGGGATAAGTTTCAATATAGATCCGCGTACTCAAATTATGAAACAAAGAATTGTAAGGATCTCCAGATCCCCAGGCTCAAAACAGAACATGCCAAAAAAGGATTTTACTACTCTGCCTTAAAGGCTTAGAACGATATCCTAGCTAATATTAGAGAAATCCAAACACTCGGGTGCTTCAAAAAACAACTAAAAGCGCACCTGACGACATGAAAACGCTGAAAATACACCGAAACACGACCCTCTGGAAGAACAAACCATTTTTTTCATCCTAGAGATTATTTTCAGTTATTCTATTAGAACNACAAAGTATATGGGATAAGTTTCAATATAGATCCGCGTACTCAAATTATTAAAAAAAGAATTGTAAGGATCTCCAGATTCCCAGGCTCAAAACAGAACATGCCAAAAAAGGATTTTACTACTCTGCCTTAAAGGCTTAGAACGATATCCCAGCTAATATTAGAGCAATCCAAACACTCGGGTGCTTCAAAAAACAACTAAAAGCGCACCTGACGAGATGAAAACGCTGAAAATACACCGAAACACGACCCTCTGGAAGAATAACCCATTTTTTTTCATCCTAGAGATTATTTTCAATTATTTTATTAGAACAGATTGTATTATTATGGAGAATGTTTATATTAGCTGAAGGGGATTTGTGTATAAATAAATAATTATAAATAATAACAATAATAATAATAATGCTTTGAGAGAATAGCGCAATAATGTCAAATGGGCAGAAGCCTATTTCATTTCGTGGGCCTAAGCTTTGCAACAAATTAAGCTTGGATGTCAGACATGCACCCTCTCTTTCTACCTTCAAAAAAAGGTTAAACGAGTCATTGCAGAGGGCTTGATCTCACTTTTCTTTTGATTTAGTTTCGTTTAAGTTAGTTATGTAGATTTTTAGTTTTTTTATTGCTATTTAAATTAATTTAGCAACATTTGTAAATTAGGTTTTTACTTTGTAGTCTTTTTGCACGGCCCCCTGTAAAGCAGTCTCCACAATCCACAAGACTGACGGGGCTACCGTGGTTAAATAATATAAAATGAAAAATATAAAATGAATGAATGAAATGACACGAGCAATGCTAAAGCTTTGCGAAGATTCGACGCCTATGCTGGAAACATCTGGTTCTCCAGCTTAAACACATTACATATTCAACATGTAGGAAAATGTGACTAATCGTGCATGATAATACGCGTTAATATACAAGTGCTTGAGAAGTTTTACTGTTAATTCCCTTATCAGCGAAATTTAGTATATTACATCAAGTTAATATCCGGAATCCTATGAACTTGATTCGATGAGCATACACTCCTTTAGTCAATATTGTCGCTTTGAGGATTAACTTACGAGATTATTTATTAAAGATGCATTAGGTTCACCATAACGGCAGGGTATAACCATGGGTAGTTAGACACCGTAGTTGTACTTACATCGCTTTCATGATAAGAATGATTTCCTTCTGTATAATAATGTCTTTTTCTGTTTCCTATCCTTGTGACAGCCACCATTTTGAAAGTTCTGTTGTCCGCGGAATTATATAGATAAATCTTTTCCTCCGTAGGAGCATATTAGTTGCGGCGCTCTTCCATAGAGGCACACATGCAGTGTCTAACCACCCATGGTATAACTATAATATCCTTGCACACGTATTTTTTGTAAGAAACTGATAATTTGAGCCAGTACTGAAAGTTTCTTAAAATTATCAGATTTTGAGTACTCAGAGTTTCTTAAGAGTTTCATAAAGGTTCCATCACAATCTTCATTTTTACTACCAGTGGCCTCGTGAACATTTCAAAACGAAGTATTTTGAAGCCTTTCCAATGCTTGGACATTGCTCAAGTACCTTCCGAGTAATATGATACAGAGGAAACAAGTGAAAATAAAGTAGAAATATGCCAAAAGGATATCCTTTATTAAATTAAATAGTTGCTTAAACAATTTTCCCAGTACTGGAGTTTTCATGCACCAACGTCCTGCCACAAAATCACTTCAAAGTCTGGTTTAAAGAAGTTGAACATTTGAGAACAAACTGTTAATACAAAGAATGATGNAGTATATGGGATAAGTTTCAATATAGATCCGCGTACTCAAATTATGAAACAAAGAATTGTAAGGATCTCCAGATCCCCAGGCTCAAAACAGAACATGCCAAAAAAGGATTTTACTACTCTGCCTTAAAGGCTTAGAACGATATCCTAGCTAATATTAGAGAAATCCAAACACTCGGGTGCTTCAAAAAACAACTAAAAGCGCACCTGACGACATGAAAACGCTGAAAATACACCGAAACACGACCCTCTGGAAGAACAATCCATTTTTTTCATCCTAGAGATTATTTTCAGTTATTCTATTAGAACAGATTGTATTAGGCCTTTATGGAGAATTTTTATATTAGCTGAAGGGGATTCGTGTATAAACAAATAATTATAAATAATAACAATAATAATAATAATGCTTTGAGAGAATAGCGCAATAATGTCAAATGGGCAGAAGTCTATTTCATTTCGTGGACCTAAGCTTTGGAACAAATTAAGCTTGGATGTCAGACATGCACCCTCTCTTCCTACCTTCGAAAAAAGGTTAAACGAGGCATTGCAGAGGGCTTGATCTCACTTTTCTTTTGATTTAGTTTCGTTTTAAGTTAGTTATGGAGATTTTTAGTTTTTTTATTGCTATTTAACTTAATTTAGCAACATTTGTAAATTAGGTTTTTACTTTGTAGTCTTTTTGCACGGCCCCCTGTAAAGCAGTCTCCACAATCCACAAGACTGACGGGGCTACCGTGGTTAAATAATATAAAATGAAAAATATAAAATGAATGAATGAAATGACACGAGCAATGCTAAAGCTTTGCGAAGATTCGACGCCTATGCTGGAAACATCTGGTTCTCCAGCTTAAACACATTACATTACATATTCAACATGTAGGAAAATGTGACTAATCGTGCATGATAATACGCGTTAATATACAAGTGCTTGAGAAGTTTTACTGTTAATTCCCTTATCAGCGAAATTTAGTATATTACATCAAGTTAATATCCGGAATCCTATGAACTTGATTCGATGAGCATACACTCCTTTAGTCAATATTGTCGCTTTGAGGATTAACTTACGAAATTATTGATTAAAGATGCATTAGGTTCACCATAACGGCAGGGTATAACCATGGGTAGTTAGACACCGTAGTTGTACTTACATCGCTTTCATGATAAGAATGATTTCCTTCTGTATAATAATGTCTTTTTCTGTTTCCTATCCTTGTGACAGCCACCATTTTGAAAGTTCTGTTGTTTGCGGAATTATATAGATAAATGTTTTCCTCCGTAGAAGCATATTAGTTGCGGCGCTCTTCCATAGAGGCACACATGCAGTGTCTAACCACCCATGGTATAACTATAATATCCTTGCACACGTATTTTTTGTAAGAAACTGAGAATTTGAGCCAGCACTGAAAGTTTCTTAAAATTATCAGATTTTGAGTACTCAAGAGTTTCTTAAGAGTTTCATAAAGGTTCCATCACAATCTTCATTTTTACTACCAGTGGCCTCGTGAACATTTCAAAACGAAGTATTTTGAAGCCTTTCCAATGCTTGGACATTGCTCAAGTACCTTCCGAGTAATATGATACAGAGGAAACAAGTGAAAATAAAGTAGAAATATGCCAAAAGGATATCCTTTATTAAATTAAATAGTTGCTTAAACAATTTTCCCAGTACTGGAGTTTTCATGCACCAACGTCCTGCCACAAAATCACTTCAAAGTCTGGTTTAAAGAAGTTGAACATTTGAGAACAAACTGTTAATACAAAGAANATATTAACATTTTCTTTCATCCGTTTTACCAAAGCACAAAAAGAAGAGGGCAAATTTCAAAACATGCTGGGTTTGTTCTCTACAAAAATAAGCAAAAGCTTAAAGTTAAGTAGAGAAGTACTTCTTGAAAGGACAAATACAGTACATTTGAAGCACTTCTCGACAGAACAAATGAACAAAAATTCCACACACAAAACCTGCAAAAATTGATGCTTCAAATCTTTAAGTGCCTTTCACAAGAAAATCCTTAATTCATGTAGACATTCTTCGAAAGAAAGGACGTGAAATATGAGCTACGAACGAAGAATCTCTTGCAATTACCAAAAAGAAATGCAAGCACATTCAGAAATAATTCACTTGTATTCAAAGGAGCTCTACTTTGGAACACTTTACCTGATACTATAAAAAATGCAAATTCAACAGCAATATTTAAAAGAATGACTAAAGAATGGAATGGAAAAAAAACATGCAAGATCTGCAGTTAGAAAAAAAATAGTTGATAGTGAGGATCCCAAATGAACTTCTCTGTAATTTTTCTTTGTATGTAAATAGTTGGTTTGAAAATTGTACCAACTGTAAAAAATTTGATAATAATAATAAAATAATAATAATAATAACAACAAAGAGAGCTCCCACAGATTCAAAGAAACCTTGAAGCGCTTCTTAAAAAAATTGATAGTTTTGAACGCATTAGGACACTCGTGGAAGCGCTGCGATTGATGCGAAGGTTGTTTGATATAAATGCCTACTAAGGATATGGCCTTCTAAAAACATCCCGAATGAAATAAATATAATAACAGATGCATGATTTCCCAGAACTATCCATTTATGACGTAAAGGACTGTAAAAAACCGCAGTAGTGCAAGGATGGCTCAGTGGTACATTGGAATCAAATCTTTAAAAAAACATTGCACGAGTGGCTGATGCATCTTTCGTTTGATTGAATGTCTTGAAAGGAACTTCAGGTACTTCGTTATAAGTGTTCAATGGCAATCTTTGATATCTTGATTATTTTCAGAATTATTGCGTTTTTCTTTTTATGGAAAGAATTCTTTAATATGGCGGTAAGTAGAAATACGTAGCTTTTCTGGTTCACGATTTCGAAATTTGATGAATTCACAACCGGAAAACTGTTTGAACACAGAAGACGCTGTAATTCTGAAAATAATCAAGATATGAATTATTGCCAATAAAAACTTATAGCAAAGTACCTGAAGTTCCATTTAAGCCATTAAATCAAACGAAAGATGCATCAACCAATCGTGCAATGCTCTTTAAAGATCTTATTCCTATGACAGCTCAGTGGTAGTGGTAGCCTTCATCCCTTTTTGACGCAGCTGACCGTAATGCTTTGCTCTCTAGCATAGCTTCCAAATCTTTACAAAGGTTGGTGTGAACTTCTTTGAACTATTTTTTTTTAATTGAATGGCTTCAAAGAAACTTTAGCTATTTTGCTATAATTCTACCGTTGGAATTTTCAGATATCTTCAATATTTTCAGAATTAAAGGATTTTCTTCTTTTTTAAGAATTCAAGAAGAATTAAAAAAAACTTAAAAACCATCGCAATTTCTAAAATTGTTGAAGGAACTTAGAAAAATGTTCAAGAAAACCGTCTACAATATGGTATCAAGGACAAGTCTTTCACTCTTCCAGCTTACGATTTAGAATGTCGATGACGTCACACATCCTCAAATGAGTTGAAATATGAAATACGCTGTAATTTGAAAAATAGTCAAAATTTCTGAAAAATCCAACGGCAGAATTATAGCAAAGTTGCTAAAGTTTCTTTCAAGCCATTCAATTCAAAGAAATAGGTCACTGAATTTTACACCAACCTTTTTAAAGATTTTTGTATCGTCTCAAAAGAATCGGCGAAGTTAGCGTAGTTTCTCTCGTCGATTTTTTTCAGAGATTCAGGACATGAACATCTCAAACCGTTTTGCGTAGAAAACTCCGGCAATATTGTCGCCGCTTTGGCTTATCGGTGGAAGAATGGAAGAATAGCCACCGAACTGCCACCGCAAAGAAAGTCCACTTTTATTGAGACGATCCCTTACTCCCAACAAGTATTCAGCCAATAAGAACTCTAACTCGGGTCCTTTGCGTGATCATTATTATTATCAAGTCAAAGCATATCGTACACAAAAAGGTGTGTACTCTTGACGTCGTCATAAACTGAGCACAAAACAATATTTTGAGTTTAATTCGGTTTAAATGCACGCATTAAAGACGTTTTGACGATCAGAGCGTTTAAAAATTTATGTTCAACTCTAAGTCTACACTAGACTTGCTCCAAGCCTATTCTGTGGTCTATCAGCGCTCAATAAAACATTATAACTTCTGCGGGGGCGCAAATCGTGACGAGGACGCTGCGAAGGAGAAACGAGAAACGAAAGGTCCTCGTCACGATTTACGCCCCCGCAGAAGTTATAATGTTTTATTGAGCGCTGATAGACAACAGAATAGACTTGGAGCAACTCTAAGTCTACACCAGACCTGTTCAAGTCTGTTGAAAAGACAACAATGCTGCAAGCGTAGAAAAATGATCGTATTTACACGATTTTATTCAATGCTATGAAGACTAACACCCATAGATTCAAGGATATGGCTAAAGATGTGAAGGCAAACAGTCTAAACACCATCAAAGTGGCCTAACAATGACCTGTTACTCCTTATTCATTATTAAACATTCTCATTTTGACATCAATAGAAAGACGCCAAATATATAACCCCTGTATAACTTATAGCCAAGAAATTTTGGAGATAACGATAGATAGATCAAGAGCAAAGCCCATAAGCTGGCGTAATTACAGCGTATTTTTATTAACGATGTACGTTGGTGGAATTTCTGGAAGCTGATGACAATAAGAACCCGCGCACAATTTTTATTCATTTTAATCTCTCGCGTCACGCTCTTGTCAGCAAAACCTAAACATGTCAGTTTGAAAAACAGTTATATACTGAAACTTCTTTAACGTGTCTGAATCGCTGAATCCCAGGGGCGACTCCATGTTGGTAGGTTACGGGGGGTCAGACACAGCATAATTTTGAAAAACCCAAAAATATACTAAATTTAGGAGATTTTTAGACCCCAACAATATACTCATTACTACATAGTATATAAAAACTGGAGGTTTTGTTGCTTTTTTTCTACTGCATTGCAATAATTTGGAGAAAGATTCAAAGCAACCCCTAAAAATATGCTAATTGTACACAAAATAGCGTACCCAAAGGTATACTAGACAACGTTTCACAGACCCAAGAACTGTCTGACACACCCCCCCCCCCC
>REGM01000031.1:1581099-1600307 GCA_004194415.1 Aurelia aurita
GACCCCCCCCCCCCCCGTCACCTACAAATAGAATCCCCCCCCCTGAGGTCTGAATATTATCAAGTGACAAAAAATGAAGATGTTCTTCAGCATTTACAAACCTGATTCTGGAAATAAATAAAAAAAAACTGACTGCACCAATTCCTCAACAGCATTCATTTAAATTGCACGTGAAATAAACTTTCTGCGAAATGTGAAACATTTCTCGAGAGAACGAGCTGTTGTGGTCACGCGAAGAACCAATCAATTTAATAAAATTGTAATCACGTGATCAATTTCAAACGAATCATTTCGTGACCATTGCTTCTAAGACGCACGTAATTACATAATCATTAAATTAGGCATTGTTGAGGCAACAATGCTAGGTAATTATGTGCATCTCAGAAACAACTGCTACGAAAATAAACCTACCAAATTACAATGGCCACTACTAAAATGGGGAACGGGGAACCGGGGAACGGGGAACCGGGGAATCGGGGAATCGGGGAATATGGAAGCGGTAAGACATATCGATATGGCGTTTGTGGTATCTTAAACAACTACTGTATACAAGTTTACTGCACAAAACTTGAGAAAATCCCCCAAGGGATCTAGCCAGAATACTCAGTCAAACGTGCAGTTTGTGAAAAATTACTTAAGTGGGGAATATGGAGACCAGAAGCTTTACAGAGGAAAGAAGCATGTCATTCGATAGCTTTGGGGCCAAGAGCTATCGAATGATATGCTTCTTTCCTCTGTAAAGCTTCTGGTCTCCATATTCCCCATTTTAATAATTTTTAGCAAACTGCACGTTTGACTGAGTATTCTGGCTAGATCCCTTGGGGGATTTTCTTAAGTTTTGTGCAGTAAACTTGTATACAGTACTTGTTTAGGATACCACAAACGCCATATCGATATCTCTTTCCGTTTCCATATTCCCCGATTCCCCGATTCCCCGATTCCCCGATTTCCTGATTTCCCGTTCCCTATTTTAGTAATAGCCAATTACAATTTGTCCTCAACTGAAAGGTTTACAAAACAAAATCTCATGACGGGTCTATGAACCTTTTGAAGCTAAACTCTGCACAGCACTTTGCTTATATCTTTGTTCGAGTATACAAAAACCCCATGTACGGGTCCTGGTCTGGAGAAAAAATTGGCCAAAGCATAGGAATTACAGGAAATGTTTCATAATTTGCGGAATTATGGCCCAGACTTTTATTCAATTTAGGGAACTATGACCTTAAAATTTCCAAAAATTTTCGGATTTATGAGACAACTTTTTTTGGCAAAATGGCACGCCCCCGTCAGGTGATTGGTCAAGATACCCCTGCCCTGTAAAAATGCTTCGTCTCATAATCTCATAAAACAGGCCGAAAAGGCTTGATCAAATTTGTTAGCAATTTAGTCTTAGCAATTTAGTCCCACAGCTATCATAACTCTATCTGTCTATCGTATCACTCAAACATTTACTGGGTACATACACTTGGGACTGTCATTCGACCTTTGTTCGTCTATTTTCTATGATCGTGAGGCTGGATAGCGGGCAAATTCGATCAAGGATTTTAGGCATGTTTTGAAGGATTTTGAGATGAAGCATTTTTATGAAATCTCTTGTAAGTTGAGAATTACACGACCAATTTTGAGAAGCTAATTTTCATATCTAAGTTGATATGTTAGTTACAGAGGCATTATCGGTTTATAGCAATCTGATAAATGGTTTGAGAGCTACAGGCTTTCAAACGTCTAAACATTTTCAAGTCTTGAGAACATGACCTCCACAAAATCTGCCGTTGAGCGCCTGACAACAATGGACGACTTCTCGCTATCGTGTCATGTGCAATAACACAGTAAAACGTGGCGCTACTTGTGGCCCTACGTCATAATCATATTAGTAGGCGTGTTTTACAAAAAAAGAACCAAGTCACAATAGGAATTACAGATCAAAATCTTATTAGTAGGTCAAACAGCGCCGTTAAACCGCTTTTTGGCACGTTTCGAAAATATCTTTTCACAAACTTACAGAGCTATAACATAGCAACTTTCCACGTCGAAAATCCCGCCTCAAGCCAATCTACGCGAAAATATCATACAAGAAACGAGCCGAACAATTTAAACGCAGAATGCCCGCTCATACGTAACGTTTTTTATGCGAGCGAAGATTGTCCACAAAGAGCAACTCTGAAGCTCCAATCCTAAAGAAACCGAAGATATCTTTTCACAAACTTACAGAGTTCTACAATAGCAACTGTCCACGTTGAAAAATCCCGTCTCAAGTCAATGTATGCTGTCTTCGTAACATGTGCAGTCAAGGCACGAGCATTCAATCACTAATGCATCTTTCATCCTATGATATGACTGTTAAATAAACCTTTGGATTTGAAGAATTACGCTTCCTAAAGAATCAAGGAATATATTGTAACTCTGACACTCCAATCATGTGTTTAAAACCTATGCTCCCTTCGTAACATGTGCATTCAAGGCACGAGAATTCGATCACTAATGCATCTTTCATCCTATGATATGACTATTAAATAAACATTTGAATTTGAAGACTTGCACTATCCATAGAATCAAGGAATAAATTTTAACCTTTGCATTCCAATCCTGTGTCTAAAACCTATGTATGCTCCCTTCGCAACAAGTGCAGTCAAGGCACGAGAATTCGATCACTAATGCATCTTTCATCCTATGATACGACCGTTAAATAAACATTTTGAAGAATTACGCTTCCTAAAGAATCAAGGAATAAATGTCAACCTTTGCATTCCAATCATGTGTCTAAAACCTATGTATGCACTCTTTGTAACATGTGCAGTCAAGGCACGAGAATTCGATCACTAATGCTCTTTCATCAAATGATATGACCGTTAAATAAACATTTTAATTTGAAGAATTACGCTATCCATAGAATCAAGCAATTTCATTCATTCATTCATTCTTTCATTTTAAATTCTGTATACAGGGTGAAAACATTAAGTTATTTAACAACTGTTTTACAATGTGCCCTGTTAAAATAAAAAGAAAAAAATCTAATACAACTTAATACAGTGTCAGAACATTACAAAAGAAAACTTATTTTTCACAATTAATCATAACGGAAAATAACAATCGTATTGCTACAGGAATAAATTTCAACCCTGACCCTTGCGTTTAAAACCCATGCATATGCTCTCTTCGTAACTTGTGCAGTCAAAGCAAGAAACCTCCATCCCTAACGCATCTCTATCCTTTGATATCACTAAATACACCTTTGAATTTGAAGAATTAAACTTCCTAAAGAATCGAAGAATAAATCTTACTATACTCACATTTCATGACTATTTCCACAACATCTCCGCTTGCAATATCATCTATGGCTGAAATCAACTCCAGCAAATTGAACGAATTGTAATTATGTCTGAAGAGCAGGATCGATTCAGCCAGGCCATAATGTCCATCTTGCGAAAACTAAAATGAAAAGCGTCAACATTTCAAAACAGTTCAAGTAAAAATAAAAGACTTGCGAGATCTGTTTATGTGGAAAGGATATTGACGCAGGTTACAGGTGTTTTGTTTCTCCTAACGCCACATGCTTCAACAGTCGCAGGCTACAGTTTCGTTCAACGAGTTCAACTTGTTGTAGTCCGAGAAAATTCGGGCAAAGTCGGAGGAGTGTTGGAGCAAAGTCAGAGGAAGGTCAGGGGAAAGTCGGAGAAGGGGCGCTGGAGCAAAGGGCGCTGGAGCAAATTCTTATAGTTAGTTCTATCAATTTTGTCGCCCTTTTTCCAGCAGCCGGAAGCTAAACTTTCATTAAACGAGTTCAATTCGTTGCAGTCCGACGAAAGTCGGAAGAAAGTCGGATGAAAGAAGGAGAAAATTTGTAGCAGAGGCAGAGGGCAGTTGGAGGAGCGCGATGAGACAATGTACTAATAGTTATTTTGATCAATTTTGTCGCCATGTGCTTCAACAACGGCAGGCTGTAGTTATGTTTAACGAGTTCAACTCGTAGTCGTAGGAAAGTCGCTAGAAGAGAAGGTCAGAACAAAGTTGGATGAAAGTCATAGCAAAGACCGATTGAAGTCGGAAAAGCGCGATAAGCGGACGTCCAAATAGTTCCTTCCAAGCAATACTGTTCCCAATTGCTTTATCATTATTATTATTATCATTAGTTCTCTATTTAAAGTAGGCTAATTACAATAGCTCATTTACAGCTAATTAAAGCCTACGAACAAAAAATAATTTGGAAAAAATATATTTACAATCAAAAAGTACTATTTACATGTTCAGAATAAAAAACCTAAATTTGGAATAAAAATTCGACAAAGCCTACAGTTGCATTTCTCCCCTTTCCATGATTTTATTCGGCTTTAAAACTGCCAGGCAGCTAGCAGTCTTTATCTCTTTTGGTAGCAGCTGCAAAAGTTTATTTCCAATAAATGGTGTGGTTTCGATGCCAAAATTTGTGGTTCTTGCACTTGGTTGTAACAGATCATTGCCACTTGACAGTCGTAAATACAGCGCTTTCAACGATTCCAGCTAAATGCATTGGAAACGAGTGGGCGAAACGCAATCCATCGAAATCTTCTCCGTCGTCTTCGTCTTTTTAATGGTTTGGGGCAACTTCGTTGTTCGCAGGCTCAAATAAACCACACGAGCGGCAGGCATATGGCCCTATGCAGTTCATTGCGATATATTTACATAATGAAATTACTAGGATTTCGCAAGACCCTTTGCCCCAGTGGAAATGGTCAAAGACATTTTTCGTTCAGAGGAGTAAAATACTCGAATAGCCTCTCAGCTGCGTCCAAACAAGCCGCAACGCTAAATAGTTTCAAAACAACTATATAGGCAACTATGTCGTTCCTTTTTTGCTTTTCTTTGTAAATAACTTGAAATCAAGGTCATGACTACACGATAAAGTAAAACCACTTATCTGGATAAGAACTAAATCTGCTTTTTATTTCAAGTTTTAGTGTCAGTGCTACTCTCGTTTCTCCTTCGCAGCGCCCTCGTCACGATTTACGCCCCCGCAGAAGTTATTATGTTTTATTGAGCGCTGATACACCACGGAATAGACTTGGAGCAAGTCTAGTGTTACGTAGTGCAAACACACGATTTAAAGAGTTGACCCTGAAGAAGGAGGGCACTCAGGAGTTTTTCACAAGGACAGGTCAGTCCAAGAAAGTTTTGAGAGACCAAAAAATATAAAAATCTGACAATTTTTGACCCAAAAATATCATACATTTCTACTATATAGCGAGTGAGTCAGAAAAAACGTAGATTCAAACTTAGATATGAAAATTTTTTTGGTTGAAATCGGTCTTTCAGGTAAAAATATTGTTTAATTTAAAAATTTATTCGAATAAAATTCCCAGTTTTCAAATTCACCTGCAGTACTCAATGAGCAGGAATCCAACAATGAGTTGCTGACTGATGGCAAAAGAATCAACATAACTGTTTCAATGTTTTTTAGGCTTTTCATAGCTGGAAATTAATTGGGTGCTCCAAAAATATCCAACTTTGGTAGACCATGGTAAAGGTAAATCAAACACTGGACTGAGTTTAAAGGGAGTACAAAGACCAGCAGCCTTTGCCATCGTTTGTTTTTGTTTTTGTGAATTTCGTACAGTCAGTTATTCTGGAAGCTGTGCAGAGCAAGTCGCTGACTGTACGCAAAGCATGCGGGTCTTTGTACTCCCTTTAAAGATTGCAAATTTCTTCAGTCAAACTTCTTGATTATACCACAGTTGAAAGGCTGCTGTTCACTTAATATCAAAGCAATAATACTAGCATAGCAAATGTCTTGTTTGATAATAGCCATGACTTGAACATGCTTCTTGAGAGAAACAAAACATCACCCCCACTGCGAGGAAAGAAAAACAAAAAAATCTGATCGCCACTTTCATGAGCCTGCGCCCAGCCTGAACACTCCTCCGCCAAAGTATAGGAGTGTTGAGGCTTCGCGCAGGCTACATTTTCATCCGTTTTGCAAGTTTTTTAGAAGGAGCTTTCTCCAGAAAACCCCCATAACTTCGGAAAGCAACAGCCGATTGAAGCCAGGCAAATTTCTAAGTTTAATTCAACATGTCGGCTATTAAACAACATTTTTTTAACAAGCAAGTCATTGCAGTGATATTCAGGGCACGTTTAATCAAACGGTTAATTAATCGCCGTCTTTCAAACGGCGTGCGTTTTTATTGGCCTATTTTTAAAGGTCTTGAAATACCTCTCAAATTATTTGGGCACTTGAAAAATGCAACAACAAAACTTCCAGGATCACTACTATAGCTAGTCTGCGGTGTGACCTCTACGGGGGAGGAAAAATTGAGGAAACCCGTAGAAATCGCACCGCAGACTATACTATAGCCAAATATTGGTGAAAACTGATCACTTAAATTTTTTTGCCTAAGCTGGCAAAACTTCTAATTTAAATTTCAAACATCTTAAATGCTCTTGGGCAACCAGCATGCATTACAGCCCTATTTGTAAAGGTGGCCTTGGCCTTACTTCATGCTGCATGAAATACTTTTGTAATCGCTCAAGCCGACAGCACATCGCTGCAGCCCTAGGTGAGGCCATATTTCTCCTTAACGTGTGTTAAACATTGGACTTGAATTGAAAGAAATCCATGAAATCCACGAAAAACAAAACAAATTTAAATTGCCAATTAAATTTACAGGCTCCTACCAAACATTTTCAATGGAAATTTATGGCTATAAAAATGACAGTCTTCAACGACATTTTCAATTGACTGAAAATTATTCTCCGATGGTTCAAAAGCAAAAACCTGCAAAACAATAAAAACGGGTTGGGCTCCATGGGTGTTATATGCAAATATTTGTTTGTATATTGAAAGCGATATAAAAAATATAGCCACCTATCAATGGATGAAATGAAATACAGCATATGTTGCTGATGTAAGCAAATATAGTAAATAGATATATCAGCATAGGAATCAAATTTTAAAAATATTGCATGATTTGTTAATGCATCTTCCATGAACACAGGGAAACGAGGAAAAGCAGGCACAACAACAACAACCTTCAGGGGCATAGAGACATAGGGAGGAATGGGCATAGGGACACAGGCAGGAAAAAAAATTTGTAGGAATAACTACGGCGTTTCTTAACGCCAATGAGTTGAGTTTATGGCTTGAAAGGAACTTCAGGTACTTTGCTATAAGTGCTCATTGACAATCTCTGATATCTTGATTATTTTAGGAATTACAGCATCTTCTGTGATTCAAACAGTTTTCCGGTTGTGACATCATCAAATCCCATCCGCCCACCTTCCCATATTCACATGTTTGAAAATTCGTTACACGGAGAATACTTGAGGTATTGGAATGAATCAAAGTTTGGTTGATAGCTGAAAGTCTGAAGTATTTTTTGTGATTCTTCCTCTATTTTTCTGAACATTGTAAATACAGGTAAGATTGGATTTACGAACATTCCTTTACTTCGAAATGCGTGAAAAAAGGATAAGTAATCTCTTTGCTTAGAGCAACATGCAAATACAATCAGATCAATCATATTTTTTGCATTTATAAAGATTTGATTCTTAACTCTTGAGGGAAACGAAATGTGTTTGGGTGAGGAGAATTGTTTATAATTTTGATCGAGGGTTTTAGGCCTCTTTTCACGCAATTCAAAGTTACGGATTTTTCGTATATTACCTACATTTTCAATGCTCAGAAAAATAAAGAGAAAAAATAGCAAAAATACTTCAGCCTGTCTGGTATCAACCAAACTTTGATTAATTCCAATACCTCAAGTATCCTCCACATAATGAATTTTCAAACAGGTGAAGTTCTTTAATGGCCCACCCCTCCCCCAGTAGCGAAACCAGATTGATTCCCATCACTGGACACACTTTCTTATAAAAAATATACGAAACTCCAGTACTGGAAAAATATCACTTAAGAAACTATTTATTTTAATAAAGGAAATTCTTAGGATATTCTTACTTTATTGTCACTTGTTTCCTGTATCAAATTACTCCGACCGTACTTGAGTAATGTCTAAACATTGGAAAGGCTTCAAAAAACATTGTTATGAAATGTTCACAAAGGCACAGGTAGTAAACATGATGATTGTTATGGAACCTTTAAAAGAAACTCTGAGTACTGAAAATCTGATAATTTTAAGAAACTTTCAGTACTGGCTCAAATTCTTAGTTTCTTATAAAAAAAATACGTGTGGGGGCAATTAATCTTGTTTCCCTATTTGGCTATTTGTTTTGTGATCTCCTGGTTTACAAACAGGGTATCTAAATTTCTTTTTGACAGTCTATCCAAAAGCCACTTTGTACAAAATTGAACAGGCAGTGATTAACTTTCATTTTGTAAGATTAAGATTTCAATGCTTTATTTCAGCACAAAGAGTCTTTGTACTTCTTATCCAATCATAGAAGGGCAATCATAGAAGGGCAATCCAATCATAGCCTTCAACAAATTCCTCAGAAAAAGAACTAATTTTCTAAACAATAACTTATTGCCTAGACACAGCATTCCACAGCATTTAATAACACTCATTAAGGAAATTTAACAAAGCCCTTTGAAGGACAACATCATACTTTAATTTCACAGGATTTGAAAGAGGCCAGCTGCTCAGTTTCAGGGGCAAATTCCATCAAGGAGGTTAGTCCATTTGAAATGTAGTTACTAAGAAAAGTGCGAAAAGCTGGAAAAGTTCAGTGAATGTGATAGGTTTGATTGAAGATAGAATTTAAAAATAGCAGATTATGTGATCGATGTGACTTATGTATAAGTATGGAAGATGGAAGCTGGTATGATATTCAAAATGTTTCACCACAACTTTATAACAATTCTGTGGGGAGGGGCATATCACTCCATCAAAATCTCATACACTTTTTGCAAAATTCTTTTTGTTTTTAACAAAAATCTCCAAAATATCCTTTAATTTTAAGAAATATATATCATATATTTTTTTACGGAAATGATACTCCCCCCCCCCCCCCACTCTTTTGTTGAATCATTCAACGCCTATGAACAGCATCTTAAGCAACATTTTACTTGAACCTTCTAATCTTAAATATGTAATATATTATGTTAATACAATTGCTGTAAATTCTTTATAAAATATACATACTTTTATTCATACCTTTATAGGGTTTTAGTAGTTTTACGTTTACTTTCTTTTTACGTTAATCAGGACACACATTGATAACAGCAGAAACGTTGAAGTGTTAATCCTGTATAAAAATTCGTATTATTATTATTATTATTATTANTCTGTTACAAATGCGAATAAAATCCATGCATGTAAGCTTGTGCGCAAGTGTATTGACAAGGACATTTGTGATACTTTTCAAGGGTACTTTCAAATCAATGATCACAAAATGCAAACAAGAAACAATCAATGTCTGGTAAAGCTTCCAAAAATCAAAACGGAGTATGCACGCAAATCATTTCGTTTCATGGGAGCAAAAATCTATAACGAACTGCCACTTGACATACGCAAAACTGAATCATTCAACGCCTATGAACAGCATCTTAAGCAACATTTTACTTGAACCTTCTAATCTTAAATATGTAATATATTATGTTAATACAATTGCTGTAAATTCTTTATAAAATATACATACTTTTATTCATACCTTTATAGGGTTTTAGTAGTTTTACGTTTACTTTCTTTTTACGTTAATCAGGACACACATTGATAACAGCAGAAACGTTGAAGTGTTAATCCTGTATAAAAATTCGTATTATTATTATTATTATTATTACTGCCCTTGGATTATTATGTATTATGGCCTATCTTTCCAGATCTTGACTAAAGAGGGTTCGATGTTACCCCTTGATGCAAAGGGATATCTTTATTACTTGAAATAGAGACAATACAATAAGAAAGGCTATGCCTCCATTTAAGTAGGCATGCTAGAGGAGAGCTTGTGATCAGCTAGAATTTCTTTTCACCCATGTTTGCAAAAGTTGCTTGTGAATGTATTGAAATCAGATAAACATACCTTCAAAAAGGGGTGGATCAAAAAGACTTTGTTCCCACTGCCAGCAATGCTTCATGATCTTGTGAGCACAATAGGTTGTGTACAGAAAGTTTTGTTTACAGAAAGTTTTGCCATTCATGTGATCAGTTCAAATATCAATCAATCAATCATTTGCCAAGAATTTGATGGATGGTGACAGGTTGGGTATATACTCTGCCCATTTATATGGACACACTACCTTTAATTGGCTTAGAATGTTAGATTAGGATACAGTCAATGATGTGCCTTTATTTGAAAACAAGAGGTAAACAATGTGTTAAGACTGAAACAATGGTTTCACTTCTCAACAATTATTGAATGTGTGTGTCACCATCAGGGCCACTTACTCCACAGTGTAGCTATATGTGAAATCTGTACCCAGAGAGGGGGGGGGGGTAATCAATATATATTTGGTATGGGGACATGCCACTGATGAGGGTATAATTTTGCAGGATCTGAATAAAAAAAGGATGACAGGATATACCTTTTTCAGAATTTTTAGGTGTTCTCAAAGCAGAGAATACATTTGTACTAGTTTGGCACTCGAGAAGCCTCGCATCCGAGGCAAAATATCAGGTTATTATATATGTAAATATTTAATCTTAAAGAACGCCAATCAACCAGCATCCTTTGTGCGCTTCGCTTGTTGCCTTTCGACTGCGGCGGCCATTTTAATATGACAACATTCTCTGCAAAGCGTGACCGCAAAGGATGCTGGTTGACCGGCGTTCTTTAAAAACTAATCGTCTTTTGCTCTCACATCATTTTGTGTCTTCATGCCTTCAAATATTTTATACTTTTTTAGATTGTTCTTCAAAACAGGGTATACAGGTCCACATTTTTACTCTGTGCGCAGGTTTAAATATTCTAGTTGAAGGGCCTCATATGTACTCAGGCCTATAGCCCGCCTCACCCCTGGGAATCAGTGAAAGTAACTGAGAAAAATGATGTTGTGTCAGAAAAATAGCAGGTGTTCAAACTGATGCTTATAACTGCAACTGACAATAGGATATATGAAAAGTTACTCTTCATTGGTACACCTGCAACACTAATCATATTCACCTGAAGACAAAAATGATACACTGTCAGGTGACAATGCAATGGTGCCTAGGCCTTGGGGTAGTTACCCCCTTTACCCCCCTCTTAATGGTACTGGCGGAGGTAAATGTCCTTCGCAATAAATTGTGTAGCATAACTTTTTTTGTCTGAGATAAGGTTAAATGTTCAGGGTAACAGCAGGACCAAGATAAGGTATTTTGCTGTTGTTGACAAATACAAACATTCTCAGATTTTGTTTCCTTTTCTAAAATTTTGCAGCCTGGGATAAATCAGTAAATAAATGAGCTTGATAAGGTATCCTTAGCATGGTGAGATAGCTCAGTCAGTACTGCCTAAAATGCAGGAGGTCCTGAGTTCAACGCTTGGTCTTATCATAGTATTTCCAAATTTGTCATTTGTTGAAAATTACAGTAAACAATATTCCTTCTCTAATGGGTCAGTCTTTGGCCTGGAGTTGACATGGAATGCAACCTTGCTTTTACAGCTTCGCCAGCTAACAAAGTAAAAATATTTTGTTGGATGGCCTGGGCAAAATCATTCCATTTCACTTTGGTTGGTTGGGAGCCAGAGACTGCATTTCTTGCTGTGCGCTGGGAAGATTATTTGATTCAATAGAAGAGTAGAAGGAAAGTTCCAACATAAGATTAAACTACATGATAGGCTTCATTCAACAATGTATTTGGAAAATGCAGCCCCAAGCTTTTGTAAAAAATAAATTTGTTGTAAATCTGAACAAGTCAGTGAATAAATTACTAATATTTTTGATACCATTGATAAACAGAGACTTAGCAATGATGGAAACGCCCAATAACATTGAGTCAATTATCTCAAGATTTCTGTTGTTATCATTAGTCCCATCAGTCAATGTTTACTACTAGGCTAAATTTCACTATTTCATTTGTTTCATCAAAATACTGATTGAGAAAAATTATTGGCATAAACTTTAATACGTAATCATAACGTAATTAAGCACTGCTATCATTTTACGAGCATTCAATTCTGACTGGCAAACCATTAATACGTCTGAATCAGAAATCATTCTTCAGATCACACTCAATTAGAAACCAAAAAAGCCCAGCACAACGTCATTCTTCGCTCGCAAATGAAATTGTGTGGTACGAGGAAACAGGAAAATTTACTATCCCTATACTCACGCTAAGCAATTATTATCACGCTGCTTATTAAGTCAGACATATCATACCTTCGTTTCCAAAAATATACAAGCTTGTTCTTTGACAGCTGCAAGGTCTTTTGCTTCAAAATCAAACGCCTCTTTTTCTAGGCCACATTGGAACAGGACAACAAGTTCCCGGCCATTGCCTTCTGGAAGGATAACACCAGGGTTGTCATTTGCTGTTGGAGAGGGAGGAATATCGGGAAACGAGCTCTGTTTTTTGTGATTCTGATTCATGGTGTTGATTTATGCTATAGTTTACATAAACTGTTATGATCTGATGAGGCCTTGAAATGACCAGGCCGATATGGTCGACCAGAAAGCCAGATGATTGATTGACTTCACTTTCAGAATGAACTCCAGCACATTAGCAGCTTCCTTTCACTTCAACTACTCTCCAAATACTTCTTTAGTCTTTTCAACAACACCAGATAAGTATCAACCAGACAGCACTCAAGTGGTACACTCCAATATGGAAGCGGGTGGCTCTACAGGAAAAGAAAACAGTGATACATTGCATATATCCTCTTATGAGTCAGCCATTACACCCGTCTGAGCTTCGAACCATGCTGAAGGAAATACATTCTCAATGTCATGGCTCAAGTGTACAAGCTCCTCCGTATAAACAAGGACAGATCTCGTAACAATCGCTAAACAATCAATAGCATTATTTGGTTTTGAATAACATTCCATTTCAAAGCGATTAGCACTCGAAGAGACAAAGAGAAGTCTCTCAAGCAACAAATCACAACAAATGAAGTCGCGAAAGTTGCCAATCTAGTATGGCTAACTATCGTGTTGTGCATTCGGAAAGGGGGTTTTAAATGAAGTCAAGAGTATATATCGAAGGAATAAGGATATATCTAAATCAGCTTCTCGTGGATTTTATTTATCTAATCCAGAAGCTGAGTCATAAGTGTTTATTTACACCCTAAAGATATGAGAATTGTAATGCCTTCTGCTCGGCTAGCTCGGCGTCTAGATCAACTAAATAAAATCCGCGAGGCAGATGGCTTGCACAACGCTATAGTTAGCCATACTAGTTTCGCTGCATCATTGCAGTTCGTTTATTTTGATATGTTGCTTGAGAGAATTCTCTTCGCCTTCTAGCGCTAATCGCTTTGAAATGGCATCTTATTCAAAAGCAAATATTACTATTTTTACGAAATCTGCCCTTGTTTGCCTCCGTATAAAATAAATGTTGAACAATCAAACTTTGAACGAGTGGCAGAGCCAAGGGTTTAATGGGGCATGGGGGGCATGGGGGCCCACTTTTCCAAAAGATGACCCTCGACTTTCGCACAAAATGCAATAAAATTAGTTTTTTAGGGGGGGTAAGGCAGATCAAGCGTACTTGTCATGTAATCAAATGATCTTTATTGAATCATCAAAACAGAAATCTAACGCAAATAACTAAAAAGACGTAATTTTTTATTCCTATCTAGCATCTTTTAGGACACTGAGAAGCTAGGCTTATCGAAGCAGTGTCCTGGTCCTGCCTTTCGATGTGACCATAACTCGTGATTCACTTTAGCCTGGAACTGCAGAGAGTTGGCGACTTTCCTCGCTCTACGTAGCAGGTTTGACAGGGGAGGGACTTGAACCACCAATCTTCAGATTTGTAGTGAACCGCGCTACCACTGAGCCATCCGTTGGCTAAGCCTGTTATCCAGAGCCCAAATTCCAGAGGAATATTCCTTATTACACTCATTCACTTATTACTTATTATACACTAATTTTCCTCGGGAATTATGGGCTGGACAACAGACTAGCGTCAAGGGCGTCGCCAGGGGGTGGACATATTCACCGCAGTTTTCGAAAGGCGGTATTTATTCATAGGAAGAAACCATGTAAAAAAGGCTGGGTACACCTTTTAACATTTAGTTCCACACTAAGTCCAACCCATTTTTTAGGGCTGGCGACGCCCCTGGCTAGCGTTGGCTACATTTTCTCAGAGTTCGAAGGGCGTCGTCACGAAAAGTTGTCACGGTGCTACGCACCGCCCCCGCTTTGAATGCAAAAAGTAAGGTATCAATATTCAAGTTAACCATCGGGAATTATTTTCGAAAATATTTCAGGTAAATTCAAGCCGAATATTACACGCTAGGCTTGACTGAAGCTGCAGCATTACTTCTGGCACTCGACACAATCAAGTTTTGGCTGACCCATCGAAACTGCTTGGGAAGTATGACACTCTACACAAAACTTTTGGTCGATAAAAATAGTGGGGGCTTGGGGGCAACAATAGAACAAAGTAATTTGATTATTTATTATCCTCTCAAAGGGCTCATCTTCGACCACGCTCTCCTCCCTGCGTCATACTTGCATACGCCAATGCATTTCCGAAAAACATTCCTTCAATTGAAGCATTTGTTTGCCCCCACCTGTGATGAAAACCTTGAATAGTAGCAATGTTTCCCTTGATCAACTACTGATCACACCTTTAAATGTCTTCTTTTATGTGCATTCAGATTCAAGCTTTGGGCTTCCTTCGGTGATCTTCTTGGCCAATTAAAATATTCACACAATACACGTATTTCTTGCAAGAAACTTTTTGTAAGAAACTCAATTCAAGGATTGTAAACATCAAATATTTATGTTCTGAAACTCGTAAGAAACTCTGAGTACCCAAATGAGGATTTTAAGAAATGTTCAGCACTGGGTAAAATTCATCGTTCCAGCTAAAATGATATATAGTCTATGTATATTTGTAAAAATGACAGGATAGTGGAAAGGAAAGGTTGAAGCCAGCTTGAAGAGATGGGCAATCTTGAAAACGCCCCAAGAAAACGCCCCGTTTGTCTTATCTCACTTTAGTTACTGTCCGCTTGTTTGGATGTTTTATGATAGAACTTTGGATCATAGAATAAATCGTGTTCACGAAAGGGCATTACGCATAGCATTTAAAGATGACCGGAATGATTTTGGTTTTCTGTTGGAACAGACTAATTCGGTGCCAATCCATATCAGAAACCTACAGTTGCTAATGACTGAAATTTATAAAACAAAATGCAGTTTAAATCCACCATTCATGAAGGATATTTTCATGCAGCGAAATATCAGCTACAATCTGAGGCATGGTAATGACGCTCAACTCCCAAAGGTACGAACCACTTCCTTCGGAGTTGAGTCCATAACTTACCTTGGAATTAAACTGTGGCAGTTTTTACCGCAGGAAATAAAACACGCAAACACCCTTCCCATTTTTAAAAAACAAATTAGATGTTGGAATGGAAATAAATGCAACTGTAGACTCTGCAAAACATACATCCCGCAAGTTGGGTTTCTAACAGGATAGACAATTAGTATGTATCTTTCCTGTAATATATATTGCCCATTTTAATATTCTTTTTTCTNACAACTAAGAACTATGGCCTAATGAAATGCCAAGAGCAGATTTACATGTTTTCAGCCAAAATATTAAGACGTTCCAGGGCTGCAACATTGCATTCTAAATGTTTTATAATGTTGCCCTGAATCATTACAAACCCTTTATGCTACCAGTGGCGTACCCAAGGGGGTCCGGACCCCCAACTTTCAAAAAGATGGTCCTTGAAATTTTCCCAAAAATGCAACAAAATTGGTACCTTAGGCAGATCCAGTGTATTTTGATGTCATTAAACGATATTTGATTGCGCCATAGCGACAGGGTAATAAATTTGTAATAAAGCCAAGGAAAGTAACATTATAATTCGTACATGATATTTTGAACTGTTTTGATGAATCTGAAGCATCTTTTTGCTTCTAAAATATTCCAGTAGCACTTCGTTCCCTACCCTGGGTACCAGACTCTCCATAAAAAAATGAGATTCTAAAAAAAAACTCATCTTTTTTAGAGTATAGTATCCAGGGTATTCGTTACCTTGATTGATTTGCAATGATGGATAAAGAGTATTTTTTTCGGGTTTCAATTTCGGTTTCATTGCAGCCATCTTTCTCACACAAAATATATCTAAACATGGCGTTGCCCGCTTTTCCGAGAGTTTAGAGGGCGTGGTCACGAAAAAATTTCCATGGGCTGCGCCCCCAGATCCCCCTTCTCAAGGGCTGCGTACGCCCCTGTATGATACACCTTTAATTTGCATTTAAGTTTATGATCAACTCGAAAAGAAGTGCAATCAGTCAGTTACCTATAAAGGTTCGATAGATTGGTTGGAAATTTAAGGCGTATCTTAGTTTTTAGCTTTATAGACCAGAATTGACCAGATTTTTAGCTTGATGCAACATTTTCTTAGCCTTTGCTTGACTAACACACCAAAGGATTCTTTAACTTTACTATGCACTGCTCCCAAAAAATTTCCGCTCGCTTCGCTCGCAAACATAAACTAAATTAATGGATTTTTCTCTCTGTTTCTTAATTTAAGGATTCTAATGCTAACCTCCTAGATTTAACACTTTTGAACATCTAATAAAAACCGCTTAAATCGCAAATTCGTGCAGCATTCTCCTCAATATACTTAGTAGCTTTTCCATTCCATCTTAGATTCTTGCAGCCAAAAAAGCCTAAATTAACCAACGGCCTAAGAAGCTCCGCTCCACCACTGCTGCCTGTATCGATACCTATAACAAATTATATTTCTGACAAGAATTTATCAGTTCTCTTATTCTGTAGTGCCCTTTTAGTGTGACTGCCCCCGCCGCTTCATCCTCCTTCCGGCGCCTCTGATCATTATATTCGATTTTGTGTAAAAAGAAAATTGAATTTTAACACATTTTACGGTTTCAAGTACAAAGCTAACAGTGCAATTTATAAAAACTTCCTGTAAGAGGTTTTTTTCAATGTGGATTATAGCGCATTTTCGATATGATGTAGAGGAAGAAATCCTACATCGAATCATGTGTATTAGAGCTTGGTATCATGTTCTCTAGGTTTACACGCGTGACGTCACAAGCAATTGGTGCTAGCATCAGCCATCCTTCTATTATCTTTGTGGTAATCTCTATAACATGTTCAGGGGATGATCATAGAGTTCTTCATTTGTTGTGGCTTGTGCGGTCTTTCCAAGAAACATTTAGTGCTGTTCGAAGTATTCTTTACAACATCCATCATCTTTTCTTGTGTATGCTCCTCGCAACGGGATCACACTGAAATTAAGCTCGGTCGAGTGAGGTGTGAGGTCAAACTCCGGATGGGTGACCTCAGAGGCCTGACCCAGGGACCGACCTCGCAACTCACTTTGCCGTCCTTCGGAAGGGACGTTAAACTAGGAGTCCCATGCCTGGATGCGGCATGCATAGTGGGCCTAAATTAGCTTTAAGTAGCTATAAAATCCTGACAGCCCACTTAAAACAAATAACTGACTGACTGACTGACTGACTGACTGACTGACACCCATTTAGGAGGACACTATCTACTACTGTTGCAAGATTGCAAGAGAGTCTTACACGTTAGATTTCCAAATTTTGGTCAACTTCTTCCATGCTGCCGAAGCTTTCGCTTTCCATGTTTTGATATCCTATCCTCTACGGAGTCGTCTATCCTGGAACCCAAGTACTTAAAATCTTCAACTATTATTATTTCTTCATCATTTCTGGTATTTAGCTTTACATTACAAGGAACATCATGAAAGCAGAGGACTGTACTGAATGGACAGAGTTCTACTTGGGGAGATATTTCGGCAGGGGTGCCCCAGGGCTCTATTTTGGGACCTTTGTTTTTCCTGGTGTATATAAATGATCTAGCCGTAAGCTTGAAGTGCAATGTTAAGTTATTTGCTGATGATACATCATTGTTCACAGTGGTAGAAGACTCCAATACAGCTGCCAATGATATGAACCATGACTTGGACTTGATAAGTCAGTGGGCTCACGCTTGGCGAATGTCATTTAATCCTGACCCCCAAAAACAAGCTGTTGAATTAACGTTTTCAAAGAAGAAAATTGAAATTGATCATCCAGTGATCCTTTTTAACGACATACTCGTGATGAAAGTAAATGAACATAAACATTTAGGAATTATCCTGGACTCAAAACTATCTTTTTCAGCTCACATCAAATCAGCCATCTCTAAAACAAGGAAGGGCATTGGTTTGCTGAAATATCTCTCCAAATATCTGCCCAGGCATACCCTCAACGAATTATATAAGCTCTACGTTCGACCCCACCTGGACTATGGTGATGTTATTTACCACATCCCTGCCAAAGTATGTGAATTCAGTCAAAATATCATTCTAACAAATGTAATGGAAAAGCTAGAGTCTGTTCAGTATTCTGCTGCTTTGGCTGTAACAGGAACATGGAGGGGAACGTCTCGCGAGAAGCTGTACACAGAGCTTGGCTGGGAGTCATTAAGTTCCCGAAGATGGAGTAGACGCCTTACCCTGTTCTACAAGTTTGTAAATAATCTTAGCCCTGAGTATACAGTAGATCCAATTCCCCCTCTTCATCAGTCGCAGTACTGTCTTCGTGACCAGGATGTCATAGGGCGACTAAAGGCAAGGACAGAAAAATTCAAGTCTAGTTTTTATCCTAACTGTTTATCCGAATGGAATAAGCTTGAGCCTGAATTGAGACTTGCACCCTCAGTTGCTGTCTTTAAGAAAAAGCTCTTATCAAAAATCCGCCCCCCTGCAAAATCTGTCTTTGGAATTCACGATCCAATAGGATTGTCCTATCTTACTCAACTTAGGGTTGGTCTCAGCAAGTTAAATTTCCACAAATTCAAGCATAATTTCAGGGATACCATAAACCCAATGTGCCCAACAAGCGATGGCATTGAGGATACGGAGCACTTTTTGTTGCTCTGCCCTTCTTTTGATGTTCAACGAAGAGATCTTCTCGCTGGAATTGTAGAATTATTACGACCATCTGTACAAATCGCTAACCTTTCAAATGATGCTTTGATGCAGCTTTTATTATATGGTGATCAAGACCTTTCTAATGAATTGAACAAAAATATACTCGAATTGACTTTACGTTTCATCCACGAAACTGGTCGCTTTGATTGAAATTTTTTGGAACTGCAGCTATGTACAAAGCAGCCACCAAGTCCCTTTACGTTCTTTTTTTT